>JBBPBO010000002.1:2607343-2639694 GCA_037974295.1 Cicer cuneatum | reverse complement strand
CCCCCCCCCCCCCCCCCAAAAAAAAAGGAAAAAAAGAAAGAAAAATAGAAGAAAGAAATAAATTGGCGAAAGCAAAAGCATTAGGCAGTGATGTAAAATGATAAAGAACCCATTTGGGCTGACATGGCAGGGTTGCCTTTTAGTGATATTCAAGACTAAACCGTGCACGGAAACACTCAATGAGTTTGACAAGCAACTCAACCGTTGCAGAGTATGATTTTCTGTCTGGAATTGTTATGCATGGTTTGAGACGTCTTATTTGTCCTGGCCAAGTGTTTGGATACACCTACACGCATGAATGAGTAGATAGAGATGATTTGAACACACTTTTTATACTTTGTTATTTTCACGAGCCTCAACATGTACTTCTGCATCATTATAGGGAACTTGGTTGTTACTGGCTAGTCTTTGTGCCTTGGCAGCTTCTTCCACCCACTTTATCTTAGCAATAAATACTAATAATAGCGACAAGCAAGCAACAATACCAGTTAAAAGTCCAAAGAAGAGTCCAACTAGGCCAAGACGAAGCTTGAAGGCAAAAACAACACCAAGGGGCAGTGCCAGGAAATAAAATCCACCTAAATTGGCATACATACCCAACCAGGGTCTAGCCGTCCCTCGAACTATCCCTCCACAAACTGCCAATGGAAAATTAAACAATTCCACTAGAGCCATCAACAACATTGTCTTTTTTACTCCATTTACAATTCCCCTATCATGGCTGAAAAGTTGCCCCCAAATTCCCCTTGCAGCCACCATCACCAAGCTGCCAGTGCAACCTGCGATAAAACCCAACGCTAGAGACACGCACGCTGACCGGTAAGCACGGCCAGGTTCATTGGCACCAAGCTCATTAGAGACACGGGTGGAAACACAAGTGGCCAACGACAACATCACTGAGAAAAGTAAATAGTCGAAGTTTAACACAATCGTTAAAACTCCTAGCGCTTGCATAGCGTTTATCAAGTGGCCAGTAAGCAAGACTAGAATCTCATAGCACCACCACTCCATACATGTGTTGAGGCAACAAGTTCCAGAAAGCTTGATTAGCCTAATCCAATCCATAACACTCTGATCCCACCACCCTCCTTCCTTCCACGCCGTTACCTTTCGATTCTCCAGAATGACAGCATAAATGGCCAGAAGAACCACAACAATAAGATCAGTTATCCAAACAGCCATGGAAACCCCTCTTAGACCCATGGTTTTTGAGAGTATTATATTAACAGGAACATGAAAAGCAAGTGCTACACCAGAACTAAACATGGTAGGAAGAGTGATGCTTTGAGAGCTCAAGTAAGCTTTCAAGGGACACAAAAGTGAGATAACAAACAAATCAGGTATGAGATAATAAACATAGGTTCCAGCTACAGTTGAAATGTCTTGTTGTTGTCCAAAATGAATCAAAATTTTATCAATCTGAAGCCACATGAAAGTAATAGGAATTGTTACCAATAACAACAAAAGTATTGTCATGAGAAGTGTTTTATGAAGAAGCTTCACGTTTTTAGCACCATGAGCTTGTCCACAAATAGGTTCCATGGCACCACAAAGACCATTCAAGACAGAGAAGCCGGTAACATTAGCAAAAGTGAAGCCGAGTGCGCCACCAGCTAAGCTAAGCTCCCCAAGCCGACCCAAAAATGCTGTTGTGATAGCTGTTTTGGCAAACCAAGCTAAGTTCATCACAACCATTGGAAGTGCTAATCTTCCTTGAACTCTTATCTCCTCTGATAACATAGTCTTCACCGGATTCGATTCGCATTTTTTAGTTTTATGGTTTGAGCTAAGGTTGTTGTCTTGTAATCTACATGTTGATGACATTTTTGTTTTTGTTAATGTTGTGAGAATGGTTGAGGTTGCTAGAGTTTGGTGATGTTAAAGAAGTTATAGTATTTTAAGGAGGGACGAAAGCATGCTTTTTTTGCTGCCAATAGAAAAAACGGATGTTGGTTCAAGGATTTATAGTGCGTGATGACAGGTAGAGGTCATAGTAACTACGCACTTCGGTTATTGCAAGAGCCGTGGGTTGAGCAAAAGATTTGCAAAATACTCGTAACACAACTATTTTCTTTTTAGATTTTAAGTAAAATATAAGTTAAATTTGCTTATTCCTCTTTTTTAATGTTAAATATATAACAATTAACTAGATTAAATTAAAGGTTTATAAACAGTAACAATATTAAATAGTTTAAATTTGTTTTTAATAGTGACTAAAATTTTACATTATTTTTGGCTTAGAGAAAGTAGTAAAACTTGAGATATGTTGGAGTCAATTTTTTCTTTTATGAAATAATTAAATTTATTGTTATTGATTTTTTTTTAATAAACTATCAATTTAATTTATAAATTATCACTTTTTTTTTTAATTTAGTCTCTAAACTACTAAAATTTATTAAAACGTCTCTAAACTATTATTCAATTCAACTATTTAGTCTCTTCGCCAATTTTTATGTTTGGATGTTCGACAATTTAACTATTTATAATTATTTAGTCATTAAACTTAGAAAATACATCAATATAATCTCTTAAGTATCATAAAAAACAACAATTTAATCTTTTAACTAAACAAATAAATCAATTAGCACGTACAAACTAGGAAATAGTTTAAACTAATACATCACCAACTATTCTTTCAATAAATCAATTAAACACTTCTTAAACAAATTTACTAATATGGAAAATGAAAAAATTATAAATCAATAAGGGTTATGTAAACTACTAAATTAGAAGAGTTCATTAAACTAGTAACCTAAATTAATTATAAGGAAACCGAAAATCCAAAAGAATGTTTCAAATAGAAATGTGGGTATAAAAATGAATATTGACATCAATAAAAATACATGAAAGAATAGTTATTGTATAGATTCATTAGTTTTATGCGTTTATTGGTTTACTCGTTTAGTTGATGAACTATATTGTTTGTTATAATACTTTATGAATTATATTGATTTATTTTCATAGTTTAAGGCAACATTTTAGATTGTGGACCACATCACATGATACGATTCTAGTATTTTGGTTGTGGTGGTATACATATCGCAACAGCCACAACATCTACAATCATAGTGATTTAATTTGCAACCACAACCGCAATTTAAAATTATAGTTTAAAAACTAAAAAAAAAAAAACAGTCAGACACCCATTAGTTTAGGGACCAATATGAAGAGAGAGGGTGATAGTTTAAACACTAAATTGATAGTTTATTTAATTTTTTTTCTTTCTTCCTAGCATTATTTTTTGTTGGAGTTAGAAACTTTTTCTATTCATTATTCATATTAAAAAAAATGAAGGAGATAGAGAAAATAAAGCAAACCCTAATTTTAGTTTACATATAAAAGATCTACTTATATATTGCCAAGTCACAAATATCACAACATAAACCTAAAATGACACCATTACATATCTTAATGTGTTTTTTTATATAGAAATTAACAAAAAGAACTAACTTAATTAATAGAAGTATAGTTAAAAAACAAAACAAAAATAATTAGGAGGCCAAGTAAAACTAAAAACTAAATTAAAAGATTAAGCATGTGTTTGGAAAAGTATAAAACCACATTAGTTTCGTACGTTTACCCTAACGCTACTATATGTAGTATTCATACCGGAGTTCACGACTAAAGATTGTTCAAGTTGGGCTTCGAAACGTTCATTCTAGAGTTCACGACCAATAATTATTTTAGTTAGGATTTGAACTCAAATTTTTTCAAAATCATCCTTAACTAAATTTATTAATCACTTGAGTCCAATTACTTAATTGATCTATAAGCAAATTTCTATTTAATTAATGAAGAGACTTATAATAAAACTAAATCAGAGTTCTAATTAGTAATTATGGTCTAAATAGATCAGTATATATATAAACTAATTTTTTGTTTTAAATCCAAAGAGACAAATTCGTAAGAATAAAACGTGGAAATTTTTAGTAAAAGAAGTTGAAGATTCCTTCACCATCTGCTAGATACTTAGATGATATATCCCACTAGATATAAAGATAATTGAACATTCTCTCTATACTATAAACAACTAAAGTGGTTGAAACCTCACCCATATCAAAATAAATAACAGTATTAATAATTTTAATTATGAATTTTGGCCATTGCAAATAAACAAAAAAATATTATTTCTTCTTTAACGGAATTTATGCTATTATTCGTACTTAGATGCAACTAAATTACTTCTCGTACTTAGATGCAACTAAATTACTTCTCGTACAGTTGGGTTGGTGCTGTTGAATGTGATGGAGGAATCAATTAATTGGTGTTCTATATAATTAATCGTGTATCATTATTCATATAATTTTTAGTGTAAAATCATTAATCACCCTTTCATAATTTTGATAAGTCGAAAAATAAAATTATTTTTAACAAAAATTAAAGCCAGACTATTTAATTTATTTTGTTATATAGTTGATCACATATAAGAGTTTAATGGTTTTAATTTTAAAAAATATCTTTCAATTAAATTTTGATTAGCAATATATCTAACAATAAAATCATAATTAAGATATATTTCTATTTTTTTTTTATATATAATTCTTCAAGAGGTTTATCAATTGTCATATTTTTAGTGTTTTAGAAACATGCTCAAATAATTAAAACCTTTTTTTTTGCTACAACCAATAATTAAAACCTTCATTTACATAAAGTATTTGTTTTAGAGTAATGTTATTTTAACACAAAAAAATTGACAATATTTTTTGGGTTTGTAAATAAAATATTTAAAAAATTCACACACAACTGCAAAGTTTTGTGTTCAAATTTGACATATGATATTTATTCTAACAATATATATATTGTCAATTGAATTAAATATTATAGATTAAAAAAACGACACTTTATTTAGTTACGTATACAAATATATTATCTATAAGTTATAATTATTGATGTGACTGAAAGACAAGAGAAAAACCTAATAAAAATGAAATAAAGTCAGATCCATATCAAATAACTTACAAGAAAGACAAATATTTTTTTATCAAACTCTTTTTTTAATAAACAAGTTAATTCTTATTTTGTTTTTATCTCTTGATATACACCGAGAAATGCAATATGATGACGTGTAACACTTAACAAAAGTATTATTAAGACTTTTCCGAAATGATATATCTCTTTTACGATCATTTTTTTTATTAATTTAATCTGTAAATTATTTCTAAAAGTTAGCTCATATTCTCGATTCATAAAGTCTAATAAATTGAACTAAGTTGTTCATCGTCAAAAGAAGGAGATTAATTTATTTTTATTGAAACCTAAAAAATCAAATATTCTAACAATATAATATAATTACATTTGTTAATGAATTTAAACCTTAACCTTAAATCATATTACTAAGAACTAAATAAAAATAATAATTTTAGTGCCCAAATAAAATGGGGCCCTAAAAGATTGCCCATTCCACTTATAGTGTGGACCACGTTATATGCATTGATTCGTTCGGGCTGATCTGATTCCGTGTGTTGATGCCTAGTTAGGCTGAAAGTAATACTCATGCTAGCTTCATCATATAAATTCAAACTTCCAACCATGGATTAGAATTAATTGTTTTTGTCAAAGATTAATATTAAAGAGAAAAATATAGAGATAAATTTTGTATCAGTCAATAATTATAATAGTAGGTATAATGAAATTTTTATATTCAATTTGAAACAATTAATTTTTAATTAGAATAACTAATTTGTAATTAATATCTATCTAAATTAATTAATTTTACATCTTTGATAAGAATCATATTATAGCACAATGTCCATTAAGACAATAAGTGAAATATTAAAATAATTTTAGTAAGAAATTAATTGGTTATTTGATTTTTTTTTTATATTTTAAATTATTGATTAGTTATGGATATAGTCCTATAGACACCCTGATCACGTTATGGAGGATATATATATGCAGACATTAAGTTTAAGGAATCTTAGAATTAGAGGTGGGATTTAGAGAATTTATGAAGTGCGACTTTAACGGATACATAGGAAAACTAGAAAAGAATATACTCGACCATATCATATCAGAATGAAGAAATTGTGTATTATACCACCGAAAGGGGGATGCAGATTGCAGAGCACACTTGATATTTTTTTAGATAATATTTACAGTTTTGCATACATTAAAAATTATTAATGATCTACCTTGTGTATTATACTTAAAAATGACTATGTATACTAATTAAATAAAAAGAGCAATTAATTATTTTTATCGTACGCCACATATAAAAATAATAATATTATTTTCCAAGACCCCTTTAGTTAATAAAAACAAAGATCCCTTTCGTTTCAATTAAAGATTCTGTAAAGCAATTAGTAGGATGTAGGGTTGGTCCGCTAAATGCCGGAAAATAGTTGAGCAGTCACCAGATTTTGGACACACACAAGGGACATCGTGCATTAAATGTACATTCTTTTTCTTAATAAGAATTCAAATTTATACTTAGCACAGTCGTACAAATTATATAATTATTAAAAAAATATTTTATTTTATTTTAGTCTATTTTTTTACGTTTTTCAATTTTTGTGAGTGTGTCCAATAAAGTCATATACATGAAGGTTTTGTTTGTGAGAATAATGAGACAAAATGGGGAAAGGGTAATGCATGGTGAGAATGTGAGAGGATTTGTTGGTCCAAAATCGTGATCATTATGCAAACTTTTTATCAAAGTAAATCACCAATTAAACCTCTTTCTTAGAAGAAAGAAAAAGAGGTTCCCATATTTTGTTATTTGATGAGAGAAGAAAAGATTTGCAATTTGTATGATTAATATTAAGTGACATTGACAAAAGGGAAAAAATAACATACCAAAAATAAAACGCTTATTATAGAAAGGTTATATATTATTGAGAAAAAAGAGATGATGGGGTTGTCCACCAATACTTTAAGTTGATAATACTATAAAATTGTTTAAGTGGGAATTGTGGTGTTCCTTTCCTCTTGACTTTGTCAAGATGATAAAGAGGCAATGGATTTTATAGGAGACTCAACCTTTTTAATAATGATGGAGCTAGCTAATATTAAAAGATGATGGAAAGGACTTGTAAGCTTGTGCTTGCTAGCTTTAGCTGCTGGCTGCATTCACAACAATATGCAAAGCAATTGGCGATTCCCACAATTATTTGGCTTCAATCATAATAAAGATAAAGATGCTACAATCCAAACAAAGAGTGCTCCCTTTCCTCGTTTAGATTCGTCCCAAAGCACCCATCTTTTCTTGTTGCCAAATTGCCAATACAATTTTACAAGCATAATAGGTTTGAGCAGTGATCTTTTTATATAACTAATTATTAGTGGAGTAAAAAAAAACTAATTATTAGTTATAAAAGTTTTTGTTGATTAGTAACTAACTAGTTGTAAGAGAACTTAAATGTTAAGCCAACACTATAAATACTAAGGCTAATTATAATAATTCAAGTGCCAATACAATAACCATATTTCTCTCCATTCATATAAAACTTAGAAAATCAGTTATATTTTCAATAATGCCGATCAATTGTTCCAACAAGAACAACAAAGTTTTAGGTTGAAAATAAACATCTAAAAAATTTAACAACTATCAAACCCGTGTGGGAAAAAAATGTACACAAAGTTCTCTAAAAATATATAATTACTCCCTCAGTTCCTAATGTGCTAAATAGGTCAATTTCTATCCCCAAAAAAGTTCATAAGTGCATTTAATCTCTTATTTAAAAAAAATCAAAACAGATTAAAAAGAAGTAATTTGATATGTTATATGAGTCCATCAAATGAATTCTTCATGGATATACATGGATCATCACTACCCTTGAAAATAATATAAATTCCTTTGTTTATTGAAAGTTGTTTCTTTTTTCACTTTTAAATCTTCTAAAAAACCTTCAGATTTTATATATTTTTGTGTATTTGATAACATTAAGAGTGAGAGAAAAAATATCCTTGTTGTCATGGGGTCAAATATTAGTTCTTTGATTGAAAAATAGCTCAAACCCAAGCAAAACAAATATGTATATTTTGGTTAATGCTCCTCCAACCTTCAATTTTTCTAATTTTTATCAAATTCTAGTTTTCAATAGTATGAAATACGTTTCTGAATTCTTTTTTCTTAATACGCGTTAAAAATTAATTAATTAATCATCCTCGAGTGATATTGGTCTTCCATAAAGAATAATTTGTTTGTACTTTGCAGGTTAACATAAAAGGCTGGTGAGCACAAATGCAGACGATATGTTTTGGATCAAACTGCGGCCCACATCAAGATTAATGGACTGTTAAGCGGGCCCATCTGACAACTTTTAAGAAAATTTTATCTTATACTCCCTAAATTTAACTTTTACCCCACAAATACAAGAAAATGACATTTTTGCCCTCGTATAAATATAAAAATTTGTAATTTTTTAAAATTCCATCATTTGACATTTCTGGTAAAAAGTAAGTGTAATTTTTCCAATTTTACTGGAAAACTTTTTTTAAATTTTTCGGTAGCTATCGGAAACTTTTTTCAAATTTTCTGGAAATATTTATTTATTTATTTATTTAATTCTTATTTTTTAACTAATTTTTTTTTCAGAGGACGCTGGTGTATGAGAAAGAGATGGCAAGATAATATGAACATCACATGATGTTAATACTTCATGATCCATGATGGATCATCCGAAAAGGATTTGACCGACAACATCCAGGAGGAGACGACGAATGATAGTGGAAGATGATGACGAGGAAGAGTAGGATCATATGTTTATCCCTGAGACTTATATTACCATGCATCAGCATGAGGAGCAGTCTATAGTACATGAGGATGAGGAGCAGACTGTAATACACGAGGGGGAGCATATGCAGGAGGGGTCTGAGAGACCTGGTGAGTTGACACGGTATCCTAGAGGACCACATGATTTATCTGTCCTTACACGATACCAACACCATGTTTATATCAAGTATGTTAAATTAATTATTATTTATGGTGCATTAAAAATATTGAAATTAATTATTATTTTTGTTATATATTTAATTTTAAAGTTATACATTTTCTTTGTATGCAAGAGCGACCAATGCTTAAAATTGTTGCTCATAGAAATAAACTGCAACAATTCACCCCGCAGGTACTCCCGCGAATTATAGAGAACTGGATGAATTTGTCGGGATTATCCCCATTACAATGAGGTAGTTTGAAATTGATTGACAACAACCTGATTTATGCAATTGTGAAATGATGGCATTTAGAGACATCGTCATTTCACATGCCATTTCGTAAAATGACGATTACTTTGAATGATGTTACTAATCTATTAGGCATTCATATCAGGGGTGAGTTCAACAATCCACCACCCGACGTAGATAAAGTTATATCAGGGGTGAGTTCAACAATCCACCACCCGACGTAGATCAAGTAATGACATGTAATTTTGCCATAACTTTATTAGGAATATCTGCCCAAGAGATAAGGGAGGAGACTAGAAAGATCAGAGGTGTTCACTATAGATTGAATTGGTTGAAAGAGGTCTTTAGAATACAGTGTGCAACAGAGAGATTTGACTATGATGCTAGGGCATATCTACTGAATTTGTTAGGGAGTACTATTTTCGCAGATAAGAGTCATACACTAGTAATGCAAAGTACCTTCCTCTATTCATAGATTTAGAAGGTATCGGTAGATACGTCTGGAGTACTGCTGCACTCGTAGTCCTTTATGACTACCTCTTAGATGCCTATTGTTACGACACCAAATAGCTAAGTGGATATATGTCTCTACTACATGTATTAAATATTTATGCTTAATTTATTTATTTTTTTTAATTATTAGTTTTTATGTTTACGAATATTTTTCAAATAAAGCTATAAACAAGGCAAACACAAGATCCTTGAGTATAGACAAATGATTGATGCATTGACACCTGCCGAAGTCATATGGAGACCATGGGAGAATCATAGGGATGTCATTCCTTTCAATGATATCATGTTATATACCGGCCACCTTTGATTATGCAGCACAATAGTGACATATTTGCGAGAGAGGTGTTTGAGATAATTTGGATTTTATTCAACATATTCCACCACCGCCACCTCCAGTTCTTTAACTACAAAATAGATTGAAATAATAAATAATTTGATTATTTTAAAAAATAAATAAGTATTACTTAAGAAAATAATATCATTTTACTAGAACCCCTAGTGACTTGCGTCGACAAAACCAATACATATGATACGATCATTTTTTATTGATCCTGAATGTGAACCCCTCATAGGAAAGAAAGTCATAGAAAATGTTTGACCAAACGGATGAGAATAATATTATATGTTGTCGCTATCACGTAACCCATATTAGGTATGGAAATCCATTTATCTATGGGTTGAACATCTAAGCTTGTTATCTTCAAAGAATCTCCGACTTCTCTAATGCGTCCTGGGAACAGTCTATCATATGGACTTATATGAGAAGCAATCTCTTGGTCCAAACTATGGTGAACCAAAGACTCCTCACCGTGTTCAAGCAATGATGCAATAGCGCGATAGCCACAACTTTTATCTGCTATCACATTAAATATGTCATCAATATATGGTTGAATAACATCAGAAAATTGTCTCAAAAACAAATGTATTGGGGATTGAGATGATTGAGAGGGTTGTTTCTTTGATTAACAAGAATGTCTCTTCTTTGATGAACGAGAATTCTCTTATTTGATGATTGAGATGGTTGAGAACCAGAATCTTCACAATATGTTGTATTAACATGCTCAAAGTAAGAACGTTAACGATATACATGATATTCATCCAGCTTCTTACACACACTCTTTTTTCTAATCTTGTAATGTGATGATAAAGATCGCGATAACTTTATTTTGTAAGAATGAGTTAGATCTAATATAAAAATTAATATAATGCAATATTCAACCTAAAACTGTTATGGAATTTTCCAAAGGGTAACTCTATAAAATGTTATGTTTTAACTTTATCCTTTGCAAGAAAAAAGATAAAGTAAATGAAAGCTAAGAAGAAGTGTTTTTAAGTAATTTGTGTGCATGAGAGTTAGATTAAGCAGGTAGAATATGATAAGAGAGAAATGGTTAGAGGATAAGAGTTGGATTTGAAGGGAGCACGCGTCAAAATAAAAATCTGACATATACAGAGATACACATAGAGAGTGAATGTGAAGGATAAAAAAAAAGAGAGGGGTCCACCTCGATATTAAAAGAATGCATTGAATGGAGAGACCGACAAAGAGCATCTTTGGATGCATGGGTTTTTATTTACGCACGCACCATATTAGAAGTTGTGTTGTGAAATACTCCTACTAATTAACTCATCTGCCATCTTCTTCTGCTTAATTCATTTTAATATTTCTCTGTTTCAGCTAACTCTCCGCCGCTCGTGCCGCTCGCGGTTATATTTGTGGCGTTTTCCACTTCTGATCTCTCTTCTCTGCCGCCTGCCAGCGCCATCCACGCGTTCCTCTCTTTTTTTTATTATTAACTTCATTTCATACACTCTGTATTGATTCTTCATCCCATTATTATCATTATGTACCAATCCACACTTCATCCATCCTCCTAATTAATTACCTAGAACTATAACTCAATTAGTTACTCCTCTCATTATTAATTACGAATGGAGAATGGTTTTATTTTGATATATAAATTCCGTTTAATTTTTTATTTATGGGTAAGACTAACAAATGTTATTAAAGTATATGTTAATAGTTTAAATATAGAAAAAAATATATTGAGATTTGTGTTATTCATTTTTTAAAATTATAAAAATTATAATTTTTTATTAAAAGTTATTTTTTATTTTCTTGACAGGTATTCTTTGGACCCTTGTTAATATAATTTTTTTTATTGCTAATGATCTAAAGTTACAAATTATTGGTTGAAAATATTTCTTAAAAAAATAAAAAAATAAAAGGTTAATGTATTTAATGATTAGATAAAACAACATTTTATGTCTATTAGTATAATTTTTTTATATTGGCGATGGATAAAAATTAAACTTATAAAAATATTAATATTTCATAAGAAAAAAGAAAATGCACTATTAATGCAAACTAATTTTACATTGATGTCTAATAAAAAATAAAAATATAATAGTTATTTAAAAAAGTGATTACAAAATGTAATTTAATGACAATATGATAAATTATGATTGGGTACCATGTAAAATTATTATACTCATTTGATATATAACTATTTTTATTTCATAAAATATATATATATATATATATATATATATATATATATATATATATATATAAAAGTAACGAATAAAATAAAATTAGATCTCGTTGATTAAACAATATATAAACAATAAACAGTTGAATTAATAAAATTTATCGTTGATATTAAATTATTAAAAAAATAACTTCACACAAAGTTAATCGAATGAATTTTATAAAAACAATAACACTATACAGATGAATCATAGTAGTACTGTACTGAAGGCAGCCGCCACAACTGATCACGCACGTATGTATCACAATAACACTACACACTCATTCATAATACCTTATCATGTTTATGGCCGATTTATTGCTAGTTACTACTTTCCTTGGGTGATTTTTATAGAAAAAGAAATGAGAGATAATAAAAGTTGCGCTAAATAGTACCCGTGGTTCCTTAACTTAATTTCAATTTTAGTTTTTTATCTTTTTTTTTCTTCTGATTTGGTCTTTTATTTTAATTTTAAGTGACAATTTGATCTTTTATGTTTTAAAATGTCAACAATATTATCTTTTTTTTTACAAAAATTCAAAAAACTCATCAAAATTTTCAACCAAAACCCATAAAATTAATTATATTCTTTAATATAATACAAATTTCATCAAATTCGTAACTCAAATTTTTAAATAAACTCATACAAAAATTTCATCAAATTTCATTCTTTATTTGATGTTGTTAAAAATAGAAATGAGTTTATTTGAAGATTTGAGTTTTGAATTTGATGAAATTTGTATTATATTGAAGAATATAAATAATTTTATGGGTTTTGGTAGAAAATTTTGATGAATTTTTGTAAAAAAAAAGGATAACATTGTTGACATTTTAAAACATAAAAGATCAAATTATTTCTTAAAATTAGAATAAAGGACCAAATCGGAAAAAAAAAAGATAAAGGAAAACGTTAACTGAAATTAAGTTAAGGGACCACGGGTGCTATTTAGCCTAAAAGTTGATATTTTTAGTTTATAATGTAAATTAAATATATTAATTTAATTATTTTTTGATAAAAATGATAAAGAAATATTATTCTTTTAATAAATATTTTAAAGACATTTTGTTTAGAGATCAAAAGATGAAATTTTACATCGAAAAAAATAAATTTTAAACTTTGAAAAAATTAAATACACAAATTTTTATATTCAATGATAAATTTGTATATTTAAATCATGGACATTCGATAGTTTTCTTTTTTAACTATACGGTAAAAAAAGAAGAAGGAAGAAGAGTATTACTGCTAGTCATGTAATTTTGTAAGTTTTTGTCGTCAACGGCCACCTTTTTCTTGTAGATGGTATTATCTACATTATCCTCATTTTCGTACGTAAGGTAAGGCTTAATATTATAATTATTTTCCGGTAGTGGCAGTCCAATGCAACATAAGTTTGATGTTATGTTAATCTCGATTTTTTTCTAGTAAAATATAAACTCGAGATTGCTTCCACTAGATCTCTTAATTAAAGTATTTAAGCTCCCAATTGTACCAAAGTGTGGAGCATGTGGATTACTAACTATGCCACTTCCCATGAAATTACAACCCACATATTATGGACTACACCATTGGGTAAGGCTCCTTTGAGGTCTAAATCACTTGACTAGATATGCAAAGTGTACTATTCCCACAATTCGTAAATGTAAATAAAAGTCTAAATGTATTTGATCCAAATTGATCAGATGGAGTATTTATTATGACAATTGATGAGGTTAAATTTAGTTTTGAAGTTTAAATCTGGATCAAGAGTTATGACTTTGGCAAATTAAGTAGAGAGTCCAAGCTGGTAATTAGGATGAAAGTAGTCCACATAAATAGACCCGAAAAACGCGGGGGAAGAGACACGTGTAATGTTTAGAGGTTGTGGACCTCAACCTTAAAGTTACTAAAGATGGAATTTGCAGACGGGTGGGTGCATGTGGTCATTCATAGAAAATTGAAGCACAAATTAACACACTCTTTTTCTCTCTTTCCTTATTCCGTGGGTGTGCATCACACTATAGTTTAGTTTTAATTATGCTAAGCCAGCTAGTATTAATTAATGTTTAATTTATAAAATAATCAACTCTGCCACTAACCACCGTAGTTCCCGTTTGTGTAATTCTGGATGTTCTATCGCAAACGACAAATTAGGTACTCAAAAGCAGCATCTATACATACGCAACTGCTTTAAAAAAGTACTTATCGCTATACTATCGATAATTTGTCTAACTGTCTGTTTGGTTTGGAAAAAAAAAAAAAAGAATTTTAATGAAGGAGTGGGCAAATGTGAAATAAGGTGAAGCACAGGAATTTTGAGAAATGGGGTATCATATATCTATTTCAATTATTGTTATTTGTATATAGTATTAAAAAAAGAAAATAGTCATTTTTGTAGTTTTAATGTAAAATCCTTTCACACATTTAAAATAAAAATCAAAACACATTAGATGCATTTGCTTTTACGACTTTAACATAGGTCCATCCCTCGTGAGAGACATAGTGCATGTTTGAATATTGATAATAAATTTGTGATAATTAATTCTTCACCCATCACTACTCTACCCCCATTCCTTTGAAAACCAATCAAGCCAACGGAAAATTAATTTCCAAATTGCCAATGCTTTAGAACATGAGAAGAACAAAGATTATGAGTTTCTATACTTTCCTAAAAGTTGAATTTAGCGTTGATGTAGGTATAAAAAAAATAAATACATATGTGAGCAGTGATTAAAAAGTAGATCTATATATACATTAATAAGTCTAAAATTTTTACCAAATAAATCTATATTTCATTTTAAAATTACTATATTTCATCTTAAAAGAATATAGTAATTTTATATGCGAGATAATATTATAATACTAAGACGTATTAAGATTTTAAAAACATCCATGAGAACTAAAGTTTTTTTATGACTAAATTAACAAATTAAAAACATATTACTCGATGTTCAAATTAATTAAAAGAAAATTCATTTAAGGACATATTTACTAATAAAAAATACGTATGAAAATATTTTTGGAAATTTTAATAAATTTAGACTATATAATGACATCACTAAACATATTTGACTGAGAACATTACACAAATGAAATAAAAAACCAAATTAATCTTTACCTAAAATCTTAAAACATCTATGAATCCTCTTAGTTACTTAATACTCTTACTCAACATCCATTTTTTATTCAAACATGTATAGTACTTACTCACACTTGATAAACAAACAAAATAAAATAAAACTATAATGATACATCCTAAATTTCTAAACATATATTAAATATTTAGTTTTATCTGTATTTTTTCTTACTATCATTTCATGAAAAGATGAAATTTATTAAGTTTATCTTTTGTATCTTAAGATGTATAAGAAGATGAGGTGTATTTTTTTATAAAAAATAGGTGTAGTGCAGAGGTGGGGACCCATACACCGCCCATAAACACACACGCAGTCTTACTCTTACAGAAGCCAGCATTGGATTTGGATCTATTTTTCTAAATCTAACCCTAACTCAAACTCCCCAACACTAATAATTCTCACTTCCTTAATTCTATATACTTTCTTTTCCATTCATCATAATTTTCTCTCTCAAAGGAACTTCAATTATCACTACATCCTCTCTCTCTCTCTCTCTCTCTCTCTGTAAGCCGTTGAGGAAGATTCCATTCAACTAGCCAGCTAGCAACTGAGATCAACTCATCAAGTTAGCAACAAACTTAACTTTCTTATATATCTTCAATTCAGATTCATTCCAATTTCATCTTATTTTGTATATCTATTGCAAATTAAGTATAATTGATATTCAAGAAAAGAATAATTAATTAATGGATCAGATAACAGCACACGGACATTCACTTCCTCCACCTTTCCACACAGCAAGAGATCTTCATCTTCACCATCAACAACAACAACAACAACAACAACAGCACCTTCAATTCCACACTTTACAGCAACAAGATCACGATGAACAAAGCGGAAGCAGCAGCGGTGGCGGTCTCAACCTCACGAACCGCGAAGAAAACAAGTTCAAAACTGAATTAGGCATGGAAGAAGGAGGAGGTGGTGGTTCTGGCGGCGATAATTCTAATGAAATGTCAAGAAGACCAAGAGGAAGACCAGCCGGATCTAAAAACAAACCAAAACCGCCGATCATAATCACACGCGACAGCGCAAACGCCTTAAAGACTCACGTCATGGAAGTTGCTGACGGTTGCGATATAGTCGAAAGCGTCAACAACTTCGCAAGACGTCGTCAGAGAGGCGTTTGCATCATGAGTGGTACTGGAACCGTTACCAACGTAACACTCCGGCAACCGGCTTCACCTGGAGCGGTAGTCACTCTTCATGGAAGGTTCGAGATTTTGTCGCTGGCTGGATCGTTTCTTCCTCCGCCTGCTCCGCCCGCTGCTTCGGGTTTGACGATATATTTGGCGGGCGGACAAGGTCAGGTTGTTGGAGGAAGTGTTGTTGGTGCTTTGATTGCTTCTGGACCTGTTGTTATTATGTCTGCTTCTTTTAGTAACGCTGCTTATGAGAGACTTCCTTTGGAAGATGATGATGCTAATTCGATGCAACTTCAAGGCGGTGGTGGTTCGCCAAGTGGTGGTGGTGGTGGTGTTCAGCAACAACAGACACAGCTTTTAGGAGATACAACTGCTCCACTTTTTCAAGCTATGCCTCCTCCTAATCCTAATCATAATATTCTCAGTTCAGTTCAGATGCCTTCTGAGGCTTTCTGGCCAACTGGTCGATCTCCTTATTGATTGTATTGCAAAATACTGGAATGGATTTTCTTCATTGACTTTGACTTTTGACTGCATGCAGTAGAGAATTCATTACCTTGCACTTGTATTTCCCAATTCATCAATACTACTACTCCACGGTGAGTGCATGGTTTGATTGATTTGTTTGTTTCAAAATTATTAGCAGCTGCGCATATTGTGAAGGGAGTTTTGCAGAGAGAATTCAACCATGAGAGGTTCTACTTAAATTTGTTTAATTTTCTTTAGATTTTCTTTGTGTGTCATTTTGATTATTATGAATTAGGTAGGTGAGTTGATGTTGAATTTGAGTTGAGAATGTAATTAAATTGATGTATCATTATTATCCTCGGTGACTTTGTTTATTTAATTTTAATTATGCTATTCAAATAGTATTTGGTGAGGTGATGAATAAAATGATTAGAGTTTGAGGTGAATGAAACAGTACAAAGTTAGTTACTTGTTTTTCTTCTTCAAGGTAACGTCTTCATTTTATGTGGTTTCATTTTTGCATTTGGTCATGGATTCAGTTATAGACTGGTTGCTCTTATTTAAGGTGGTTACTAAACGAAAACTTCTGCGGTTTAAAGAGCATGGGTATGATCTAGGTCTAATTACTCAATTTATTATTAATTAAAATTAAAAGTACGAGTAATGATATAAAATGTTTTGTCAAAACAAGTACTGCTGGTACTATTATTTTTCTTTAAAAATTCAAAATATATTATAATTGTCTTTTCGCCACAAAAAATATATCTTCTTTAGGGTTTAATTTGAGATATTAAATGTGTTACTACCTTCATCCGTCTATATGTATATACTATATGGAGAGGATGTTCTTGAGAATTTTCTGTATTATTTGAATAAGATTTCGAATTTTTTTCATTGCATTAATGTCTTTTTTTAGCAAAATAACTTCTTTATTTTACATTTGTTAGCCCAAAAAATAAAAATTGTAATGGAAAATAGAAATTATTTATCTTCTTTGAGGATTGGAGAAAATGAAAGGGAAAGATATAAACTCTATCTTATTTAAGGGTAAATTTAGTATTATTATTTAACTAAATCAACAAACATTCTTTTCCCTATTTAGTGAATTACAAGTAAATCTTTTATATAGGGCTGAAGGAGAAAGTAGTTAAGCTCTCCTTAGTTAGAATATATATATATTATCCAAATTGTAGAAAAATTGAAAAAATTAAAATATTGTTTTATTATTTTTAATATATTTATCCTTTTCATTCATTTGAGTACACTGTACTTAGAGTGATAGTATGTAAGAAGAAGATAAACATGGAAGTTTGGCAATTGGTTCACACATGCACTGTCTGATTGAAGTTCTTTTTCGAGGCAGTCACCCACACTTCCATTAAAAGGCAACATTAACCAAGACAACAAACTTCCCAGCCTTACATGTACCTTGTCTCCCTCTCATATTTAAAGTTCATATATTTGCCTATTGAAAAATGTTTGTTGAAAACATAAACATCCATTTCATACTATGACTAAAAAAAAATAGAGATAAGGATGAGATATATGCAATTTATTAGTGATGTGATATAAAGTGTTGAATAAATGTATAAAAATTATAGGTATTCAAATATAAGAGATGTTGTCTATGTTCAAAATACATAAATACAAGTTTGAATAAATTAATAGTTAATTGGTAGTTGGATAGCTCAACTGGTTTGATTTAAGAGTTGAAAATTTGGTCAAAGAGAAAATACTAACGTACTATTTACAGTTAAACATAAATAGCTAGTTAGCTGAAAACGACAAACCTTAGAATTTTGAGTAGCCGAATTATTTTTAGTCAAAGGAAGGTCAAATGTGCAAGAAGCAAACGGCTATAAACTAGAGTCTTTTTCATATTTACCATAGTCTCTAATGGTCGTTAAGATTTAAGACGGAGCACACTATAACATGATAATTTGACAATTACACTTATCTTCTCCATTTTTAGCGCCATTGACAACCAATACAAAAACATGATAATAAAAAACGAGTGCGCACTAATAATGCGGATGTGTTTCTTCATCACCCCGGGCACATATGAGCAATCCACTTATTGTTGTCCAAAATCATTTACCCCTTCGCCCTTCAACTTCCATAATTACCGATTTCTCCTCAGGGTGGGCGTTTACTTCGCTGAATATTTTTCCCAACAACACATACTAACATTGACTATATATTAAGAAAAACTTAATAGTACCTAACAATAGTATACCCTCGCAAGTTCAAGCCAAGCTAACTAAATTACAAGATGAATGAACTTAACCGTTGATGCCATTTATTTAATGTTTTATTGTAACGTTCGTGCTATGATTCTTTCTCACTCTGATTATATATTTGTTTCTTTTACCTTGCATTATTTTTCCTGGTTGTTTTCAATTCCATCCAAATTATACTTCCCTCTATCTACCGTGCAGTACATTTGATCGCATTATTAAAATATTTAAATTTTAGCATAATAATTTTTAAAATCATATACATGATTGTAATTTGTTAACGATTTAATTTTTTTAATTCATTAAGGGGGGAATGAAATAATTTTTTTTTGTCTGCATATGAGAGGTAAATAAAATGAAAATCTCATATATACAATTGCGAAGTTTTAAATTTAAACTCGAAACATAACGTCTAATATAATAATATCGACATTTTTGTTATTTGAAGTAAGAGTTAAAAGACAAAAACTTATCTTTATTGGGTCAATTTTATAATATAAATTCGTTGAAAAGTTACTTATTGAACGGATAGTTAATTTGGATTTGAATTCAATACTGTTATAGCCGTTTGGTGCTGTCAAGCATACATTAAGATTACGTTGATTGTGAAACTATATTCGGATCTACAAAGCAAAATCCCAATTTCGAGTCTTTGTAGATAATATCAATATGATTAAAGAAACCACATTTTAACATTGATAGAAGTTTATTTTTGAAATATTTGTACCATTTTATAATATAAATTAAGTCAAAATATATATATAAATCAAATGAGGAGATTTATGCAATTCTTTTTAAAATTGGTTGTTATTTTTTTTATAAATAAATATGAATAAATTAATAGTTACTTTGTAACTTTTTGGGATCTCTAAGTTAGAACTTAGAACTCTTTCAGAATCTCTTACTAGGCCAACTGATCAGCTGCATGATTGTAGATACTATTAATTTAATTGTAACATATTAATCATTTTAACAGTGCCCCTATTAAAAAAAAAGCTACTAATGAATTACATGCATCTCAAACTAAATTGGTAGCTAGCTATGTATAATTTGTTGAGGGGTCAAGCTACTAGCTAGTTAAAGTTAATGTTGATGTAGAAAAAAACAAACGGAAAGTGCCTCTGACTTTGAATTCTTGATCATTCAATATTTTAAAACTTGTAACGAAACACGCAGCCGACAATGGCCTACGTGAAACCTGCCTCACTTCCCGCATTAGATTTTGACCATATCGTATTATACTATATATCACGGGACCTTACCTAAATCCTGCATAGCAACTATTTTTGCAGAATTTCAATGTAAAATATACATGCATAACGACAAAAATATAATTTACAGGAATCAATTAATTTATGCATACCCAGGTGATTATTTAGAAAGCGATGTTTCCTTTTAAAATGGGTGTTTTTTTTTTGTTCTGGTTGATAACCTTAATTTGCCTCTCATTGACTACTACTCTGGGGGTGATACACATAATACTATTAATCGGAAGTAATAATTAAAAAAACAATTAAAACTATATTAAAAATTAAAAATGATGTTTTTTTGAAAAATAAAATTTTAATATTCGGTTAATATGAAACACATGGAGTACATTATACCTAAACTTTCACCAAGATGAGTCAGGTGTTATTCTCACGGTTCTCAGCTCCCATTATTAGTCTATTGTCATCTATAACCACCACGTATTTATATGTGCTCAGGTTCATGACAATAAACATTGACCTTAGCTTATTATTTAATAGAGAAACATCATCTATACATATCTTTCTAGCAAACTCAAATATAATCAACTATTGTCTTATCAATTAAATTAAAGATTCAATTTATATACACGGTTAATATAAATAGTTTTTATACTATTAATAATTAACAATCATTAGATTATTAAAGATTATTAACTTTTATTAAAATTACCTCTAAAATCATATCCATAAATGATTGTAATGTATTGTCAGAGTAAATTTTTTTACATAATATATGACAATTAAACTTTTAAACTAAAAGTCCAGCCAAATTTAGTTTTGGTAAGACCAATTAAATAAAGATCAAAATCATATTTATATGACAATCTGATTATTTAAGGCAGGCGCAGTCACCCAGCACATCATTACCCAATAATAAAGATAATAATAGTACATTATTGTTAAATAAATAAAAACTACTTTTTCTTTATCTTTTCAGTCCCAAGTTGTTTGAGGCGCATATGTCTATATGGTCATGCCCACTTATGTCATCCCAATTATCAAAGCCAATCAATAATTATGATAATAATAATAATACTGCCTTTTGCAACTTGGTAGGGGACACTCATTATGAAAAAAATGGATGTTCACGGGGTTCACACCTTCTAACAATTGTTGAAATAATTCAAATCATCACTAATCAACAAATTTAACTATTGCCGTTATGATTGGCAACAAGTTATTATAATGAAGAAATTCAAAACTATTGCTACTCTTACCTCTATTTATTTCATATACAAATCAATTTACACCAGAAGCTAGGAAGCGGACCAACCAGAGAGACACCATGTTGACTTGATTAAATTATGGTCATTCATTGATGGATCAACCACCCACGAACACTAGTTTATAGTTTCAACTAGAACACTGAAGAAAGCCATCCTTGGGTGTTTCAGCCAGCTTTACTTTGTCTACAAAATTCTTCAGTGACTCAGCCGCAAACGCCTCATTTCAGTTTGGAAAGCCGGGCTGGAGGCTAATGTTCGATGTGCAAGAATCTTTATGTCTTCTCTAGAACAATCTCGTGAGATACGAACTAGCTCCCATAATGCTCCCCCATTAATCATGTCTTTTGCATTTACTTCTGGAATACATTCACCAGAGAGTCTTAAGGATATGCCCCAAAGAAAGTTTAGTTTCTAATTCTAAGATAGAGCTTGCTCAGTACTACTTACCGTGTTGTGCTAAGTGACAGAGTGCAAGCTCAATATGACGCCTAATTGACGAGGCTTCAATATTAGCATTTTGAACAATCCATGGAAGGGCACCATCGTCAATAAGGAAAGATCTTCCACTCTTTATCCCTATACAATGTGGCAAAACTTAAACTCGGGCAATAGTAAATGCTGTTAATCGTTCAAAATATTGCAAACCTAAAATATATCTTGTGCTAACTATGAAAAGCAAATTATACAGATAATGGAAAAAAGAAGGATGCAATCTGTATCATTTTAAAGGAATAAGTGTCATTTGAATGAACATATTTATTTTAATCACAATCAAAATATATGACTTGGGAAGCTGCTCATATAAGTTTACCTTGACTAGATGCTCTTGACTCACACTTCGCAAAATTTGCTATACCTCGAGCAACCTGTGCATGCACATCAGGATGTCTGCATCTCACCATTCCCAGCAGTGCCTTGATACCACCTTCGCCCCTTAATTCTGTCTGTAGCTTATCTAGGTGCAGGGAGACAAAACATTTAGTGGTGGCGGGTTATTTTGTTTCAAGAGAATCAATTTCGTATATGATGCCTAAACTAGAAGTCAAGAACTACTGCCAGTTTCCACTGATCAATGTACTACACCTATCCTACACCTGCCAGAAGGGTCTTCTATAGGAAATGAGTCTCAGGATCAAATGCATTATCTACATTGCAGTAAAATGCATCTATAGTGCAGAAAATTAAAACAATTTCTAAAATAGATTCAGATAAGTAGTTTACCATTGCCACAGAGATTAGCAATGGCCCCAGCAATCATTCGAAGAGTTTGAGGATCTTCAGCATTGGCTGCGGTAATTGACAGCAAACTAATGCCCCCTTGGGCCATAATGAGTTCTTGATTGGTTTCTGTTAAGACACATAATAAGGATGCAGAGACCAGGAAAAAACAAGATATCTTAGCAATAGACATTTTTATTTCATAAAATTATTAGTTGCAAAAAAGTGGAAACATAAATTTACCATTCATTGCCAAATTTGCAATAGCACCTGCAGCAACTCTATGTATGGTCTCATCTTGTGTGGTCTTAAGCAGCATAAGCAAGGAAGTAAGCCCCCCCGCTTCTACAATCTTCCCCTGATTTGTTTCTGTATCAAGTTGAATAAGATTTAGGGCTGATGGTTCTTACAGCACGAAGTTCTAGCAAACTTAGTCTAGAAGGTGGTGCTTTCTTTGAATCAGTGTATTTCATAAACCAAGCCAGGTATATGAGATATATCAAAGGAATAATAAGGAAGAGAATACTAAACAAAGACTTTTCTCCGCAGATTGATTGACTTCAAATCAAATAATTAACAAAGATTAAGAATACTAAACTACAACTTTTCTTCAGAGATTGATTGACTTTAAATCAAATAATTATTGAGTTTCTTTTTTCACTTTTCCGCCGCCACTATAAGGAATTTTAATACAAGCAGGCAAGACAGCAACCTTCAGCAGCTAGATTTGCTACAACTTTCACAGCATGGATTCGCACATCAGCATCTTCTGCTTCAAGCAATGACAAAATCTTCTGCAATCCCACTACAAGAATATTTATTCTATCAGGTGCAAATAACTTCAAAATAGACAGATAAGCTATTAACAAAATATATGTCAAGTTTTTGACACACGCAACATGTACTAATTACTACCTTGCTCAAAGAGCTTGGCTATTGAAGGCTTCTCCCCATTTCCTGAAGCTTGCTGCTGATGCTTAACTTGAGAAGTGAGAGAATCACGACAACCCACTTCTTTTTCAAATCCACCCCCATTTAGCGGTCGTCTTGTCTATAGGATAAATCTCATTCAGATAATACCAAATAAGATTACGACAAACAATCATACAAGAAGATGCATGAACAGTGCACACATAATGATTACAAATGGTAAAGAATAACAATGCTGATGTATTTTCACTAAGACGGTCACAATACAACTCATTTTCTGTCATTTGATGTCCCAAAGTTTTACTCAAGCTGCCCAATAGTCCAATTTCACCTCCAGATATGAGTAAAGAAAAGAAACAGGGAAAAGGGATTTGAAAAACTAAACTAAATTTTTTTCTCAAGTTACATTCACATTCTACAGTACCAACTTCTGCAATATTAACGAAAGTGTCTCTATCTTCATTAGCTATATATCATAAGGCCACTGATAGGACACTGAATATTGGGCGTTAACCCAATAGATAGGTTGTTTAGACAGTAAGATTTAGTTAGTATATTCCCTGATTTTATGGAAATTTGTTATAGATTTATTTTATAAAAAGGAGGGAAGAGTGGTAAGGAATTCATTCAGAAACAGTT
This sequence comes from Cicer cuneatum, assembly GCA_037974295.1. Classification (NCBI taxonomy): domain Eukaryota; kingdom Viridiplantae; phylum Streptophyta; class Magnoliopsida; order Fabales; family Fabaceae; genus Cicer; species Cicer cuneatum. The sequence continues at coordinate 2,615,300 of JBBPBO010000002.1, read as the reverse complement.
AGGAGAGAATTCTCTGGTTTAGGAGTTCTTAAAACTCTGGTTTATGTTTCTTTAGCAATTTCCACCATTGTTGAGCTTCAAGCTCAACCTTTTACAATCAATAATATACATTTCGTTTTCTTGAATTCACGGGTTCTATCAGACACATACAGCTCATTTATTGCATCTTAGATGGACCATAAACCATTGAATAGTCTTCACAGTTCACAGACATGTGAAAGTAAATAAGTTATGTGTCATGACACGCGAGGCAACCAACATGTTAAGCCTCAGGTTTCAACCCCCATAAATAGCCCAAAGCCAAGTACTTGAAGATACCATGGTCTCCCGATGGCATAAATATGATTCCACTGAAAAATATCGACATCAACAGAAAATACAAACATGTTTGACATAATATATCTAGCCCAAGCTGAACAGAAGATATTAAATACAACTGTTATTTAATATTTAATCACCCTTTGTGATAAAATAAAATATAAAATCAGTATCTTTTAAACCATACTTGCTACTTCAATTGCTGGATTTCAACACAAACTTGAATGTCAAGTCATTTCTAATTAGCTTAATATCTCGTTAATAAAGTAAGGTAGATAGAAATAATATGCATTTTGAATTTTTTGGCATTGGGAATGAGATCAGCCATTTCCTTGTTAATCAAAATGAATATGCTTGCCAATAAGTGCAAATTGAGTAACTAGTTAAATGATTTAAATCCAATAAAAGGTCTAAGTTTCTACACCAACAAACATGAGGAAAACAAAAATATAATGCTAAGTGGTCATCTTTTTAACAATATCCTATTAGACAAAAGCCAACTAAATTTGTGCAATTTAGGTATAGCTTACCTCACCGGCTTCAAGACTAAACTGCAACAATTGACTTTGTAATATTGCTATTTCTCCTTCTAGTTTATCTTTTTGATGAGCCTCATCTTCCAAAATCTTCTGAAGTTTTGATATCTCTGCCTTTGCTGATGCCTATCACAGTATCCATGTAAAATTAATTCAAATACCATGATGCAAAAGAAAATGCAAGTGAAACATATATATTGGAGGCCTAAAAACATACCTCTGACTGTTTTAGTTCAGCCACTTGAATCTTCAAATTATTCGTTTCTCCCTCAGCAGATTTTCTTAAAAGAGTTTCTTTTTGAAGCATTTTCTTCAAATCAGCCATTTCCTCAGCAGATACCTTGGAAATCTAGGAAAAGACAATGAGGATGATCACATGGTTTGGGAGAGGAATATAAGGGCTAGAAGAGAAGGGATTATGGGTTCAACTCCCGCCACTAAGATTTCTAACTAATTACTAACATTTGTCATTAAAAAAAAAAGCGAACCTAGCAATCAATCTTTGATTGGGGATAATTAACTATCAAAACTTATTTGTTTATTATTGTGAAATTACTTTAGATCAGACCCCCCCAAGACAAAAAAAACAAAAAAGGGCATGCTCATTCCCCTTCATGTTTCCAGAGGACTTAGTCATCTACTCTATTTTTCACCTATTGTGATAAACTTAAGTTAAAAATTAAAACAATATATTTATAATAAAAATTAGTACCTCTACGCTTGACTTTATATGAGGCTCCTCATTCTTCCGTTGATTCAACGCTACCTTCTCTTCAATCTTTTTAATTGACTCCATATAGTCTTTCTGATATTTTGATCTTTCCTTCTGAGAAAGTAAAATGAGTATCAGCACATACTCACCAGGAAATAAACACCAAACCAACCATGTAGTTTGTTAATTGAACTTAAGCCATGCTACATATACTACTAAATCATCTTACACTGGCATGCAAAAAATGAACAATATCACCTAATAGGCCAGTTAAGTGTCATATTATGGATATACTGTACCAAAATTATGTGATTCAATGGCTGTCAAAGAAACTATTTCAACACAAACTGCAACACATATGACATAATATAAAAGTTTGATGTAGAACCAACCTCCAATGAATCTACATAGTTTCTTTCAGCCTCAGACATCCGATGCTGTGCTTCAGTCGCTAACCTTTCAATCTCATCCTCAAATGCCTTCTGCTGTCGTTCATGTTCCATAATGAGTTTATCTAATTCTATGTCTAGCCTTCTTGATAAGCTTTTGTAATCAAATTCCTCCTTTAACTTTATCATGTTTTCTACCTTCATAGCCTACAAGATGCACAAATATTGAGCATAATGGTTGGTGGTTACAGGACACTATTTCATTTCTCATTCTATGCAATATCCTCATAAAATGAATTAGCAACAACATGAACTTAAATTTTAAGTACAGAACAAAAGGTGAAGCCAACCAATGAAAATAACATTGGGGATTTCGGCAATAATCTAAAAAGTGAAAGGAGAAAAAAGTGGAATACTGAATTTGGAACCCACCCTCTGTCCAAACATTATAGTACTGGCAGTCTCTCCCCTATGCCGTGGTGACGGTCCAATAGTTATGACAAGTGAAGTTCTTGCTGTACCTGTTAAAACTTTTAGAAGTCAAACACATACTGCACAGCTTTGGTTCATAAAAATTAAAGAGGATTGACAATTTCAACAAAATATGTATTTGATAATAATATCTCCAATCTACAATGAAATAATTTATCTATGGATTTTCTAACCCAAGATTTCTCTCTAATATCAGTGATTATGCAAAAAAAGGTGACTGCAGAGACTTTCATTAAGTATCTACCAAGTATCTACCTTTATAAAGACGTATCTACCAAGTATATAAAAGCATTTAAAGTGGTAAGCAATTTTTCATTAAATGTCAGATTTAGTGTCATAAGACTTAAGCTTCTCCATGAGTTTGCCATCTATAGATTGAATTTTCGCTACATTAACTATTTTGTTAGTGTTTTGGTTCGCATGCTGAACCATGTGACTAACACAGGATTCAAGTGTGTTAAGCCAATGTCAACATCCACTGCAAACATACCATAGTTGAGAATATGATGCTCTATAGTAAAAAAGCTAAATCCAAATCAAAAGAAAAGAACAAGAGAAAATAGCAATTCTTATATACTCACAGAATCATACCTCCAAATGAATCACGTAACAATCTAGTAAGCTTTGAGTCACGAAATGGCACATGTGCACTATTCTCTGCAAGTGAATTAATACATTTCCCCAATGCACTCAAAGACAAATTGATGGATTTGGCTTCCTCTAACATATGTCCTTCACTTCCTAATAAGCAACAAATAATGAAACAATCTCATTAAGTAGAAAATATCAGAGACCGAAATTGTATATTCTTCCCATCTTGAATGACCAATATTTACCGTTGACATGGAATACTGACTTATAATAGCCCAGCATTCAGAAAATTTGTGTGTTGCTCAAAGGATTTGTATATTAAGATTTATAAAATTAAAGTAAGGAAAACACAGGGAGAGAAATATGGATTATGGAATGTTTCCTTGTAGCAAAGCCTCTGAAAATATTAAGCCCCTACAAACAGATGAATATGGAGAGATCACAAAACCCGGTTTACTATATCTACAAACCTGATTTGTCAATTCTCTCTGAACCAGCAAGATCTACAACAACCAACTTGGCTTTCCGAACAATAGGCGGCTTTAACGATTTGACCATGTGTGAATGATTGCCATTCTCATTTGAATGAGAAACATCTCTTCCCTTGACGGATCTCTTTACATGCACCTATTGTATTAGAGGTACAGTCAATCCACCAACAACATTAAAATTACAAATATTGAACAATGAACAGTGACTACTAAAAGAACAAGATTATAAGTTCCGATCACAAGATATGTCAATTCATTTACCATCAGAATTGCATGACTTCGAGAAGATTCGGTATTCAGTTTCGTATTTGCAGCAAAGCGGTGAGCCTCTCCTAATCTTAGTAGTTCAACAAAACTCTGCTGGTCCCGAATCTCGACTAGGGTAGCTCCAGGTAGTGAAACATCACCAGTTTTGGGATCTTCTGCAATGGCTATGTTATCATTGGCAGGGTCAAGAAGATCCTGTATAGTCTCCATATAAAGCTGAACATGGGAAGTAAGAAACATCATATGAAGTCTGAATGTAGTTTGCCAGAAAATATAACAAATACTTAGAATTGAAGGGTAAGTGTAAATAGATAAAAGTGCTATATCTATACCCACAGACGGTGGAACTAAATTAGAAAGACATACCAAAATCTCTTCTATTTCTAAGTACCTGCAAATATGAGGCTGAGACTGAATCAGTTTCCAAGGAAACATCGGCAAAAATGTCTTCCATAGCTCGTACCATTATTCCACGTGCAGCTGTGTCTTCTTCCCCAAGTCGGCCAAGAGTATAAGTTTTCCCAGTACCAGTCTGTCCATATGCCATAATCGTCCCATTGTAACCATCCAGTACACTCTGCAGAAGGTAAAAGTAAGGCATGTTATAAAAGGAAGTTCCACAATAAGAAAGAGCATGATTGCGCAATTTCATATTTGTTTTTGGTTGAGATAAAAGCACCAAAATAAATGAGTGTTTCCCGTTGATTTTGAAATAACTAATAATGAGAAATGACAAACACCGGAAAACAGGGAAATTCGGAGCAATAGTACATGCGGTTAACCCACATGACTCCACTCAAACTAGCTTTTAATTGTTGAACATGAATTAATTAATAAAAGCATAAATGAACAATTTGTTGTTATAAAATAAAAATAAAAAATGGGAAAACATCTTGTTCATGCACCCTTACATATCAACAAACCTGATCATCAAAAAATTAGGGCGATGAATAAGAACAAATACACATACACACCTCGACAACAGGCCTTGCAACAACTTCATAAACACGTTTTTGCGACGCAAATTCAGTAAGCACCTCATCAAATTCATAAGTCTCTCCATCCCAATTGTTCTTCCGAAGTTTTAACCTTTTGAGCTGCAACACAAATAGACAAGAATAATTAATTAACTGTTTAACAAACAAATTTACAATTAAGGAGATATAAATCTAAAACAAACAAACAAGAAATAGCAGAATCGAATTAGCAATTAGCATACTTCTGGCTGTAATTCAACACAGTCAGCAAAATCAGCATCCGCGACTGACTCCTCCGCAATTCGAGGCCGCAACCTAACTGCCACTCTAACTCTTCCAGGAACTTCACAGAAAGCAAATTAATGTTAGGAATTAGGACTAAAATGGAAATAACGGAATTAAAACGTAAATGACGGTTATTGAGGAGAATGGAAGAACTGACCAGTAGTATGGTCCTTGATAACGGTGGTATTACGGCGTTGAGTGGTCTTGGACTTGACATTTGACGGTTTAAGAGAGGTTCTGTTACCGTTACGATAACCGTAAGTGTTAGTATTACTAGCAGCACCTTGAGAGGTGGACATTCTTCAAATTTCAAGAAAAGAGGGTTTTGGTTTGCTGGCTCATTAAGGAAACACACACATTTGTTGAATAAGTAAGTAACTATATGCAATTGCACTCCACTTCTTCAATCCGCAACCGCTATAGATGTGACTCACATAATTCTCAACCAGACTTGTAGAGTAGTGCTTATTTTTATTTCTCTTTTATTTTTTATTATTTATTATTTATTATTTATTATTTATTATTATATACGTAGTCGTCGCTCTGCCTATGTCGCGGGCATCTAACTTAAAATTAAAATCAGAAAAAGTAACTTGACCTGAGAGTCCACCTTGGGTTGGGTGGGTCCCATCTATTTCTTTTTTATTATATTATAATAATAATAATATTCTTCAATTGATTTGTTTGTTTAATTTAATCTCCAAGTACAACAAATGCACCTCCCTTATTTTTTTCAAATTAAAGCTCACTAACAAATGGGCATGATCATGATCATGATCGTGCTTTTTTCTAATTCTTTTTACTGATTCAAAAGCTAGAGGAGATGTGTCTACAAATAATAAAGGAACAAAGAAAGAGGTGAAGGTTAGTGATAGGGAGTGTCTTCTTCTTCTTCTTCTTCTTCGTGGGCCAGTAGCATTCAATTTCTTTCAACTCCTCCAACCGCTCAATCCACTTTCTAATCCTGGATTACTGCGAATGAATTATCTAAATGAACAATTATTTTGTTTATAGTAATAAAAATTATTGTTTATAGATAAGAAATAAGAAAACGATAAAAGGAACAAGATCAAACGTACCGCGTTTAAGGTTGGAGTTAGTTGTCTTTTTGTGCCGTTTAGCGTAGAATTTTGTCCATTTGGCATGCTAATTAGCGAAAATAAGTCACTCCGTATTAACTGGTCAGAGTACTAGTAGTAGTAATGTCACGCACATGCGTCCAAAAGAACGAACACTACTTGTGTTTGAGTATCTACTTAGATCATTTCTTCTTTAAATTTGTCACTATCCGTCAACTTTATCCTTAATTTTTTTTTTGAAACAGCAAATCGTCATTTAATTTATTTTATGTGAGTGATTCTATCAAGTTCATACGTTGATATATACAGTTAATTAGGTGTATATTTTTTTTCCATGTAGTTTGGTGTATATATTATTAATACAGATTTTTAGAATGTGACAGATTGAGTAAAAAAAAAAGAATATATGACATTATTAAATAATTATTGACTTCATACACATAAAATTAAAATTATAGTAATGTAATTTTCCATTTATTTTGAGACACATATTCAAGAAATTTTGGAATTCAAGATATGGCATGACTAAGATACATTAGCAAAATTTTATAAAAATAATATATATATATATATAATTTGAGACATTGATAATTCATCTTAAATGTATAACTATAATGAAAGAGAGATTGATAATTCAAAAATTATAAAATTTTCATCTAAATTAAAATATTTTTTGATGTTGTCGATAACACATAAACTTTAACAACAAAAAGATAAAGAGAGAAATTTTTTTTTTTAACGACATATTCAGTCATGCCATGTCGTATCTACCATGTATTCCAAACAAATCAGATAACCAATTTTTAGAAAATAATTTTTAAAATTTAAAAGATACTACTAATATATATAACTGAAATTATTTTAAGAATATCCATTTTCAATACAGATATCCATAGCTCATTTTGAAGTATCCGAATTTCAATATTCATTGATTAAAGCTCTTCACAATTTTTCTTAGTTATTTGTTTTCTTTCCCCCCTCCACCTCCAATTTCAAAGGTTATGCATTGTCTCATTACACTAACTAACTAATTAATTTCATTTTTCTTTTTGAGATAAAGGTTATAGATTTAGAATGTTATCAATCTAGTACTAGTATGATAAATCACTATGTTAACCAAGGACCAACTACCAAAGAAGAAAATGAGCACCGAATGAGATGTCCCTATAGCTACCTAGTTTGGGCAGTGGGATGGATATGTCTAAACTAAAGGCACTATCTACATAATCAATTAAGTGGACCTTTTATACTTTATCTTTTTCTCAAGTAAGAAAGGCTTAAAAAAAGCATAGGACAACATAAATTTGATGAAGATTTTAAGAGAGAAGAGAGGAAGAGAAGGACGAGAGTGTGCTCCACCAATGTAAGCCTTATATGACTATAGGTTGAGAGAGATCCTCCTTGGATTCACACACTTTCTTCTTGCATGATGAAGACTTATCAATAAATAGTTTAAAAAGTTTAATGTTCAGAATGAAAGTGAGTGGTCCTATCATATTTCCCAGCTCATAATGTAGCATGAGTGGCTTAAGTTTTTCAATGTTTTCATACAACCAAACTTCAAGAGTACTCTCAAAGAGTAATCATGTCTCACCTAATTTATGTGAAATCCACAATTTCATGATAAACTCTATCAATGTTCTGTTGAGATCCATTGATGTTTTTTTTTTAATGAACTATCCTAAGTATGCGTATTTTTCTTTTGCATTGTGACTTTTTCTACTTATTTTCATGTTTGTTATGACACTACCATTTCTCATTATATGTTTCTTGTTTCTTCTTCCGATTTTCTCTTTCTACTTTTCTTTTTTTTTTTTTTT
>JBBPBO010000002.1:2568368-2607318 GCA_037974295.1 Cicer cuneatum | reverse complement strand
TTTTTTTGCATATGTGGACCATGGGGTGGCTCGGGGTTTTTAGGCAAAAATAAAAATAAAGATCTTCTCATGTTAAAAAAACATGAAAAAGTAATAGTCTTGAAATATTAAAAGTGGAGGATTTTAAAAATCGAAAAAATAGAGAAAAATTGGTTAAGAGTTGCAGATTTGAAACTTGAAAAAAATGAGAGAAAAAATCAAGAGGATCCTTTTCCTAAAAATTGGATGCTTTTATCTCACCTTCGCCACTAAAATATCTCATATTTTTTAAATATATTTTTGGTTGACATAAATTGTTTCAAAGTTCATTTTAGACTGACATAAAATTAGTGATTTTTTCGAATGTGTACTTATGAATTTATGTTTGGTGTGGAGAAAATAGTGTCCAAATATAGGAATGCAAAGTGATGGAACCGGAACCCCATGCCCCTAATCACTTTAACTAAAAGAGGAAGTAGTATAACATTAAATCATTCCCTAAAGCTTCAATTTGATAAGTTGTTATATATTTGTTTGAGCAGGCAAGAGGTCAACTCTTAAATTTTTTCAAACTGAATTGCATTATTCGAAGGTAGGAAACCCAAAAATGATTAGAAGAAGAAATAATTCACTCGAGATAAACATGAACCATCAAAAACTATGGGTTGGGACACTAAAAGAGTATTATGCACGAAATTATTAACCAATATATCCAAGGACACATGCAATTATTCAAAAAAACAAGGGCACATGCAGACCTCATAAGGTAATTTAGTTGGTGAATTAAAGGACATTGAAAGAGTTTCAAGTAGGAGGTCTCGAGTTCGATCCTAGAAACTAACATAATCCAACTAATTACTGACATTTATCTATTAAAAAAAACATGGGCACATGCATGCATGACTAATAAATAATAAATAACAAGGGAAGGTTATGATTCCACAATCTGTGGCATGAACAAGTAGCTTTGTTCAGGAAATTAGGCCAGTGGCCAAAGCAACTTCTAATTCAGAATTGTGTCTTGTGAGCTATGAGCTCTTTCTCGATGGTAATGGATAGCAGAGACTTTCTGAGGAGATAAGATGGAACACCTTTTTCTTTACTTAAAAAAGAAGTAGGACATGTGAAGATTCACATCATTAAATATATTATAATGGACCACAACTTTTATTTATGCTCGTGCATGAATTTCAGGATTACAGAAAGAGGTTACAAAGTGGCCCTTGATTGATTCAAATGCAATACTTGATTTAGATTCACCCAAGTAAAAGTGGCGAGAAATAAATCTCTTCAATCTTTCATGTTTTACTGTCTAATGTACTTCAACTTTTTTTCTTCAAACATCATGAGACAATGTTTTTATCTCAGTCATTAAAAGAATTGGTAATTCTCTTCTGAACTATATTTCTCAAGAAGCAACAACAATTTAGCCTAGCGCTACTGGTTGATGCGCTGTATGTGAATATTGAAAACCTCGTGATATCGAGTTTTATTTCTACTCAAAGGACCCTTGTGAACATAGAAGGTGTAATTCACCCATTTTACCAATTAACATCATGTACCAATATCTACCAAGTAAAATCTCCTTGTTATAATAAACCTGTGCCATACAGACTTATAGGACCTCTGAGCTCTAATAGTTGCTAATTGCCACAAAACTTTAAACACTTCATTTTACAAGAATTATTTAGTTCTTTCTACATGTTAATATTACAATTACAACTATAATTAAATGATAGGACAGTTTAAGTGTATTTTTGGATTTTGATTAAATTTTGAAGTTTTACATATTGCATTATTTTGACTTTTGAGCATACAATAAGCTAATCTAAACACAATTATTGGTTAATCCAAATCCCTATCACCTAGCTTTTGGAAACCATGTAAATTTAAGTGGTTCATGATTTATAAAATCTGATAGTCCGAACATTCTAGCTCACAGACACAGCATAATTATGTAACAATATTGATTTTCACTATTCACATATGATGTAGTGTTATTTTCTCATTATACCATATATATTGACATTTTTGCTAAACAATGACATTGCTCTTACATCTTGTTTTCTATACTTTTGTCTCACACTTTCCATTTTTTGAGGGGGGCAGAGGAGAATAAAATGAATGTATCTCCTTGTCTTCTTCGTATGAAAGGGAAGTATTTACCAAAAAAGCATGAAAGGGAAGTAAGGAGTAAAATAATAAGAAAAGAAGAATGGAAATAGCATTATACGAAATGAAAAAAAAAAGGGTTTAAGCATTCTTATGAATATACTACACAAAGTACTCTATTGACAAAATAATACAGGGAAAGGTCCCTACCATGTATCAATCAGTATGGAATTGAATTCTCTTGTGGGGACAGTATCATGTGAAAAGAAAGCTACATACAAAAGTTACACAGATGTGATCAAGGAGCAAAAGTGTCTCTTACAGATTCCATCTCTGTGAATAATTTTGCAAATCAATAGACTCTTCATTCAAGCATAAATGCTATTTCCGGATACTCACATGCAAACACTTCAAAAATTCTCAGTGCTTTCACGGGATGATTTGTATATCCGGTATGCAGCTATGCACATTGTGACATTACCTATAACAGTTAGTGCCGCTTGAAGAGCTACCAATACCTACAATTCATAAGAGAACCTCATTCATTTCATACTAACAAATCATAACCAACTTGTAACTATCTATAATCAACTCCAACTATATCTAACAAATCTTCAATAATATGTAACATCTCTACAACCTCTATTTCACATTCAATGAGATGTTTATTGCAAGATGGAAGCATCATTTCTCAATTGTTCTTATGCAACAAGAAAATTTTCATGACAACTCAGTAGTCCAAAAAAAAGTTATATACTTTGCTGAATTTTCACAAATATAAATATTAGCACATTGGTATATGTCAATTTTAGGAAAGCAAATGAGTATAATGTGAATGATATTTCGTTGGATGATGATTGGTTTGTAACTTTGTGGAGAAAGATCAAAATACATATTAGGATTTGGATACTCCATGTGAAGACAACTTGGTTCAAGTTGAAGAAAATGCACCCGCACATGATTTGGAGGTTTGTAATTGCAGTAACGACGAGCTTGATGAAGGCAGAATTGTCATGGATATTGAAGAGAGGAAGATCATATGGAAGATGACTATTGGAATATGACTTTAGAGATTAGCCAGGCTAGATTCTAGATATCTAGATTCTAAAGTTGGAGTGCTGGCCTATTTCCTCTTGTGGTGTAATGTTATGTTAGTGTTATGTGACTCATTATGAGTTGTATGTGGCCCTATAAATGTGATTTAGAAGTTATTTTTCTTATCTATGTTATTTTCTATGCATGTATGTTTGTTCAAGTAACATTTTGAATTTCAAGAAGCATCTTACAATCTGTGCCACAATTCTGCCTTTTACAATCACTCATCCACTCCTAACAATTTTGACAACATTGATAGCAGCAACAACAACAATAAATAAAAAAAGAGGAGAAACCGACAGGCCTAGACGATGGAAGCAATTGGTGTTAGCAAGCCAGCAAGGGATGGATAGTCTTGCTTGTTACCAATTGTTTCAACTCCTGCCCCCTTACACACAACTCAGTCGAATGACATGGCTTTGCATTGTGCCAAACTCTGAAGATTATGTGGAATCAACCAGCCAACATCCACCAATCTGCTTATCATGATAGTGTATATGCAGTGATTACACTTCAGGGAATTGATGTGATGAGATATTGATTAGAGGCGGGTGCTACATTAAAAGTACACCAAGCCTTGGGAATAGGTAATAAATCAAATTTCTTGATATGCTTTGGTTTGGTTTAGACAGTATGCTATGAAAGCACCATTAGTAAGATTGTTTTCACAATTTTTTAAATGCTCTTTAAACAAAAGACTTACAAAATATAAAAGCATACAACTTTACTTTTAAGCTCCAAAAAGTAATAGATGTTCTGTATGGAGGAAGAAAGGCCTCGTTACCTCAAGGGAGTCGGAGTTATAAAAGAAATGCCATGTGCATGCACAAAATGCCCCACCAAGTAGAGGAACCTACAACAATTAGATATTAAGCCTAGCTTAATTAAGCCATTGCAATGGAAATAAAAATAGAAAACAATAAAACTTACCATACCCCAAGAAAGGCCTTTCCAAGCATGATAACCTGATTTCTCCCCATATTGCCATACCAAAGCCATAGCTATAATCCTTTTAAATAGAAAACAAAGAATGAAGATAAATAAAATGGTAAGTGGAAGGGATAAGATAAGATAAAAGTTAGTACCATTCAACGACGCTGGAAACGTGAACAGCCCAAGTGGGTAAAGAGAGAGCATTAGAAGGTTCATGAAGTTCGAGTTGGATATATGAAGAAGTGCTTTCTACAATGTTTACGAAGTCAGAGAGACCTGCTTTCAGCTTTACGCTTCCAAATCGTCCAAAGCTGCTACTGCTACTGCTACTGACTCTTGAACTATTATTAGACGCAAACAGGATTTTCGGAGAACAACAACATGGTTTTGCTAAGTACAACGTTGCCACCGCCATCGTTACTTCGAAGATATTTCAGTCTCAGAGACAGACAGACTCTCTTGCTTTTTCAGCCTCCCACTTCAGATAACAACACACACCTGCAAGTTTTTAGGGGCAAATGCCCTCACTATAATAATTCCATTTTTGCTGGATAATTATACATTATATTTCAAAAATTAAAAATTGTTCTGATTGCTCTATTTAATTTTATTATTTTTCATTATTTTTGGTACAAGTCCATTGTAGATTATTATTATTATCTTCATTAAATACGCGTGTGTTATAAACATCCTAGATAGGTTATTTAACTAAAAGTTCATAAAACTTTAAATGAATTTTTTTTACTAATAAACTGATTAAATTAATTAGACAAATTAAAATTTTAATTTGACAGAATATTAATTTGGTTTGAAATTTTTTGATGGAAAAATTTTTGGTGAGGGAATGGTACATCTAACCTCTTTCAATGATATCCAATAACACTAATTAGATCAAATCATTGGAGTTTTCGTTTGGTTTGAATTAAATATAAAAATTATAAAAGTGTATATTACATTTGCAAACATGACTCTAAACGTTATCAAAAATCAAAATAAAATACCTGTTTAGACATACTATATTATTAATTGGTAAGTAAACATACTATATTATAAACTATGGGGTACCAAATTTGATTCCTATTCATTACAAAAAAACTAGTCTACATATAGAGCGGATTACATCTATATATCCTCCAAATATACTATGATATTACCACATTTGTAGTATAGGTGCTCATTAAGATACAAAAGTTGAACCAATTAATATACCCTCCCCTAATCAATATTTTCTTCAGCTGACGAGGTTTGTCTTGCTCTTTATTTTTGACCAAATCAGAACAAGAGAAAATCCCATCAAAGACATAAGCGGAGACTGCAAGCAACATTATCAACTTTTATTACAATGAAATAAAGCTGTTAAATAAGCATCTTACTTGACTAGTTAATCTAAGTGTATGTTTGCTACCACGGTGGATTTGCTAGAATCATGGTGAACCGCTGTAATTTTGCAAAGCTACAAATTATAGCTTTGATTATGCTGTGATGAGTGATGACATTTAAATCATACTTCAGTCTTCTTTTTTATACAAAAAAAAGTTGAGGTAAATTAAGTTACATATAGCTCAAAGAGCTAGCTCTAAGCTTGTAACCAAACAAAATTTATGCAGACACTATTGTACACACACATACATGATCATAATAGATGTCTACATAGAGTTGGGAACTTACAGAAATTGCAGAAGGCATGCCCACAACTGGGTCTTTAAAGAATTTATTAGCAAGAGCCAGAGCAAGGAGGCTACTTTGCATTCCTACCATAAGATAAATGAGTTTTTTTTCAACAAAGTAACATATTCTACTACAATCATCTGATAGATGAAAATGGACAAAAGTTGTACCTGTCTCAAAGGAAATTGTTCTCTGCAGCGGCTTTGCATCAGGAGAATCGCGAAAGACGAATCCACTAAGAATATAACCAGCTACAAAAGATGACAAATGAAAAGCAACAGCGAGCAAAAAGATAGCAAAACCAAAGGAGGATTTGACGGAGTCAATGTTAAGAGCAAGTGGTGCTCCGGCAGAGAGAGCTGCAACCAATACTGATAGCGGAGGCAAAATTGGTCGAATAGCATTACAAATATGGGGAAAGAAGCTGAAAAAATAAAAGAAAAATAATTCTATTAGAAACAAGACAACACCTTTTAAGAAAACATCAATGTTAACAAATTTATCTGAAATATACTAGTATTTACCGATTTAGAAGTAGACCAAATGTAATAGGAACCAGCACAATCTGTGTAATGCTAAACACCATTCCTTTTACATCTATTGGCAGTCTCTTTCCCATGAGCAACAATAATAACAGTGGCGTGACGAAAACTGAGGAAATAGTAGATAACGATGTCATGACTATGCTTAATGGTGCCATATATGGATCTGATAGAAAAGTAGCATAACTTGAGAGCTGAGCTCCACTAACACAAGCCAGCAATACAATTCCTGCGCCTGATTAATTTTACTGTCAAAATTAGAAATTACATCACACTATCACCTCCTTTTTTTCTGATATTAAGAGAAACAATTATCACCTATTGATGTTGGTAGACCAAATACATTTACTGAAATTATGCAAAGAAGATATCCAAGAAGAGGCTTCACCACAAACTGACCAACATAAGCAGTGACAAGTTCTGCTGGCCTGTTAAAGGCCTCAAGGAAGTCCTTTTCACTTGAATTTACTCCAACTGCAAACATCAAAAATCCTAGTGCAGGAGCATAGTATCTGCAAATAAATACATAGTAAAATGAGTTTATGGCTGAAATTATTGTTTAAAAAAAATGTTTTCTGTTTGAGTTGCAGTCAGATCCGTAGACACAATTGGCCGAACTTTTGATCAAACAACGTGTTTTCTCTGTTTGCATTTTTTGTATCTATTTTCTTTTGAACCAGGATTGTTGTTTTAATACCAGATTAAGGATATCGTTCCTTCATCGTTGCAGAATCATACACATGTATTGTTCAAGTGCTAAACATGAATTTAAATTATAAAACAACTTTTGTATCAATAAATTCATCAAGAAAATCCACAGACCTGCTGGTAAACCACGTAAAAGAATGGGGGGAGATTAGAGCTAGCAGTGTGCTAGCAAGGACTACGTAAGGTAGAAGTGAATTTGCTTGCTTTAGAATCTCAAAAATGGACATTGATTTTTGCTTCATTATCTGATGATACAAACAAAATAACCAAAAACAAAGATTTTGCTTAAAGGAAAAAAATGACAAAAACATGTTTTATTTTCATGGTAACAATAAATTTTATTTTGTTTGAATAAGAAGTAAGTACCTGGGGGATTGGATCGGGTAGCAGGGAACCCGATGAGTTCAGCGATGCACATTTGATAGGCAGCTTGGAGCTTCTGTACTCTGTGAAACCAACAACAAAAGCATGCATAATATAATTGAGTATTCTTTGTAGATAGAAACAAAAAAGTAGAATAAAAGAAATGGGTGTATACTATACACAATGAGAGTACTATGTTGGAAGTTTGAACCCAAACGAATGGATAATGGAGACGAAACGTTGGACGAGCATGGCAGATAAATTGGCGGTTTTTTAACATGGGATAGTGAAAGATGTGAGCAACTAACATTATGCATCTGATTCACTCTGCTTGAAATTGAGTACATGTTTTGAATCAGAGTTTATATTCAGCTTGAATGAGTAACTGCACTGCATTAACTGGGATTATAAATTCCACTCAAACACTGTTGACCAATTATTGTTCGTTTGTTAGTTTCATTTTTCTATTGAAAACATGATTGATAACAGTACTAGGACTATTATGGACCCTTTTTCTATTCAGAGAAATAACGACAATGATATGAAATTGACAGCATTGCCCAATATTTAAAGATAGAATATTATTTATGTTTACTGGATTGCCCACTATCAACATAGAATATTATTTTAATTGATTTGCATGGATTCTTTCAACTGAAGACAAGTTATTAGAATGACATTGTTTTCACGTTTATGAGGAAAATCAGGATTCAGATTCTGGATTTGGATTGTGATCATTTGTTTGTTTATTTCTTGTGCATGGTAATGTCGTCTTTTTTTAATGGTGTCAGATTTGGTCTCCATCGGTAATAGTATGGAATGATCTTTAATTAGTGATAAACCAGCTGTTGAGTTACTACATGACAACAAATTTAATTTAAATTTAAATTTAAATCTTCTCATTCTTCTGTTGCTGTAGTCATTGGTGTTTTCCAATAATCAGAAGGATGAGAGACCATCGATGGACACTAAAATTTCATGAATAGAGAACACTGAATATTTATGTGTCTTTCCATTCAATTTTGTTTTTACCTTAATTTATACAGACTGCTTCACCATATTCGTTTGCCATCAAGTAATGCTCTTCAATCAATACATTTCTGTTTTTTCAATTCCAGATAAATTTAAGAAAAGTTGGAGGTAAAAAATCCATATCTAAATAAAATATTAAAAAAAACTATAATGAATATTTATAGTTTCTGTTTAAGATTAAAATACTACATAATGTTGTAATTGTATCGTGCAAGAGAAAATTCTTATTATTAGAATTTATCTTGTGGTTGTGGATAAATTCACAGCCTTATGTTCCTGTTGGATTGTTAGTACTTAAGCGAGGTAATTGTTAACAATCACATGAGCAGCCATGAACAAAGCTTGTATGGAGAGAGAAAAGCTCTTAGGAAAACAGAAATCTCATGTACATTGATCTATTCATATAAAAAAAATAAAAAGCTAGCGAACATTATAGGAGATTATAGGAGGTCCGATGGATTATCACATTGGGCTAAAAACAACCACACAAGTTGATTGGACACCACATTTTCACTCAAACCACAAGACATCAGGTATATGAATTGTCTCATTTATATATTACTTATCGTACATTGTCATCCAATGTGAGATTCTGACTGAAACTTGATATAGTTAGGCATAATAACTAATGAAATCGGAAACTGAGTGGTCAGAGAAGTGACTAACATGTTGACAGAAAGTGTTACCTAAAATAATAGAAAATAATTATAACAGCGACGTTGAGTCTGTAACAACAGTTATTAGAAAAGTAATATCTCTCTATATTCTCGCGCACACACACATATATATTTAAGGAATACATTGTTTCTACAAGCAGCCCATGTGTGCATGGGTTAGTTCCTATTGGTGAAGTGGGATTTGTTGATCACCAACTTGCTTTTGAGGTTCCTAAAATTTGAAACACCCACTTAAACATAAATAGATAAGAGTCAATTATTTCACAAAACTGGTTCTACACTACCCTTACAAAAACTGTGTTAGAAAAAGTGGTGTGATGGAAAAAAAATTAAATTATAATAGTTATATAATATATAATGCGATATCATTGTATCAAACTTCTGCCGTCTTTGGTCCCTCTTTGGGATAGCTTCAGCAGTACCAATGCTGGCTAAGACACAAGATGGACCCAATGTGCAAATACACATCTAAATCCATACCTTTCAGGAGGTGCTGTGTTTTGTCTCATGCTTTCCTCGTTTGGTCCAGATCAAGACAAGGCCAAATCCCATCAAAGACATAATTGCAGTCTGCAAAATAATTTAGCCACTTATATTGCAATAGAATAATTTTTGGACTCCGTGCTATACTTTATGTAGACTAGTCATGCAACAATAAACTGTGTTTACAACAGTATATAGATGCTTTATTTGAAACCTTCTATTTTCTTGACCAAAAACAATAGCCATTTTTCAACACAACAAAGTAATCATCAGTGCCGTGAGTATGCAATGAAGGATTTTAAATCATACTATATCACTCTATCTCTTTAAAACCGGTGAAAAATGAAAAATCGCATGTACATGACTGTTATTGGAGTCTAATCAGAATTGGGAATTTACCGAAATCGCTGGAGGCATACTCACAACTGGATCTTCAAAAAACTTATTAGCAAGAGCCAGGGCAAGGAGGCTACTTTGCATTCCTGCCATTGGAGAAAAGAAGTTATTTAAGTGATATATGCTACTGCAGGCATTTTGATGGATGAAAATGGAGAAAAGTTGTACCTGTCTCAAAGGAAATTGTTCGCTGTAGTGGCTTCACATCAAGAGAATCACGGAAGACAGATCCACTTAGTACATAACCAGCTATAAAAGCTGACAAATGAAAAGCAACAACAAGCAATAAGATTGAAACTCCAAGGGGAGATTTAATACAGTCAACGTTAAGAGCCAGTGGTGCTCCAGCACAGATAGCTGCCACCAAAACGGATAGTGGAGGCAAAAATGGTCGAATAGCATTACAAATAAGAGGAAAGAAGCTGCAAAACAAAAAAAAAAGAATTATGTAAGAATACAACACCTTTAAAGGAAAACTAATACTGAAAAATCTTTTGAAATTTGAAACAATGGTTTTACCGATTTAGAAGTAGGCCAACTGCAATAGGAGCCACCACAATCTGTGTAATGCTAAACACCATTCCTTTTACATCTACAGGCAATCTCTTCCCAATGAGCAACAACAATAAGAGTGGCGTAACAAAAACCGCAGAAGCAGTTGACAGCGATGTCATTACTATGCTTAATGGTGCCATTTGTGGGTCTGTTAGAAAAGTAGCATAATTTGAGAGCTGAGCACCACTAACACAACCCACCAATACAATCCCTGCACCTGATTCATTTTATATCCAAACATTAGAAAGTTTATCACAGAAGATCTCTGTCTAATATTATTTAAGATAGACCATTCTCACCTATTCCTGTTGGTAGACCAAAAACATTTACCGCAATAATATAAAACAGATATCCAAGAAGAGGCTTCACAACAAACTGGCCAAAATAACCAGCGGCAATTTCTGCCGGCCTATTAAACGCCTCAAGGAAGTCCTTTTCACTTGAATTGACCCCAACTGCAAACATCAAAAATCCTAATGCAGGTGCATAGTATCTGCAAGTACATCACATAATAATTGTAAATTCATGGCTGAAATTATTTAAAAATAATAAGTTGTTGTTTGCATTACATTTTGTGTTCCAGAAATCAGTTGTTTGCACAATTACATTCCATTTTGCATTTGCAGTTTAAAGGTGAAATCATTTAATAATAATAAGTTGTTGTTTGCATTGCACTTTGTGTTTCAGTTATCAGTTGTTTGCACAATTACATTCAATTTTGAATTTGCAGTTTAAAGAGATACAATACATCAAAACATTCTAGATGAGTAGATAAGAGCTAATGATTGTTCCTTCATTGCTTCATATCACCTGGCCTAATCAATTTCTCCAAAATGCAAATAATCATAAAACAATATTTCCATCGATCAATTCATTGAGAACATACACAGACCTGGTAGTAAACCAGGTTAAAGAAGGTGGGAAGATTAGAGCTAGCAGTGTACTAGCAAAGATTGCAGGAGGCAGAAGTGAATTTGAGTTCTTCAGTATCTGCAAAATAGACATTAGACATTGAGAACGGTTTGATTTTATTACATTTAAGTATTTATATGATAAAAGTGCTTAATTAAGAGTTTATTTGTTATAAATTTAAAAAAAAAATTAATTTTGATATTCCGTAAATTAGAAATTATCTTTTAAAGATTTTTAAAAAAAATAAAAAATTATTTTATGTTTGTCTGTGGTAATAAAAATTATTTTTTATTTTAAAATCAATCTTAAAAAATGATTTTTTTAAAAAAATCAATTTTTAAATTATTTTCAGTTTTTTCATTTTTTTTAATTTAACAAAAACATGCAATTTTTCAAAAGTGATTATTTTTAACAAAAATGATTATTTTACGGAAAAAAGAAAAAAGTACCCTAACAAACACACTATAATGGTTTATTCAAACAAACTTAAATACAGTTATAAAAAAAAGTTATGACTTGACATAGAAATTTTAGGTTGATTCCAATATACTAGTAGCAGGGGTGGGTGGGTTGCCGCTACTGTAGCACACAATTAATGATTAATTGAATTGTAGTAATAAAGTAATTTACAAAAATGAAATGGAAGTACCGCGGTAAGATCATATGAGTTATTCGGGATCAGATCGGATGGCGTGGATGCAGCAGCACATTTTTGGGGGCTCCAATCCCCTAACCGAACTGAAATGAGTCACAGAATTGTAGTAATTATTATGATTTGTAATTGTATGTTGAAAAAGAAAAGGAAAAAATAGAGAAGATATGTATATTACATACTAGTAGTAATAGTAGGTTGAAATTTTGAATGCAAAGGAATCGGAAAAGAAGAAGAAGAAAAAGAGATTTTGTTGCAGCATCGCAGTGATAACGATGATGAAGATGATGACAAGGGAACAAAAGATTGTTTCACTATGCTTGAAACTGAAATTGAATTCATCTTTTAAATTCTACGTACCCTCACGGGCTCCTTATTCGCCGCAACAAAAGTCAAAAACTATATATACCATAACCCTATACACCTAACTACTATGACTAGTCCAAACTCCAACACTAAAAGTTCATTCACTTTAATTACTATAAATAAATTAAATATTAATTTCTTTTTTACTTAACTACGGTTTTGTCTTTTATTTCATCACCAAATTGGGTAATTTATTTTTAAATATTTTTATTTGGTCATTGCTTCACGTTTTTAATAAAAAATTATAATATGATATTTTTAAATGATTTGACATAATTTTATAATGTAGAATTATTTATATAATATTAATTAAATTATAAAAATAAATAATTTTTTAAGTTGAAAATGAATATGATTTTCTTATTATATGATAAGTGTTGATTGTTATATATGATATCATTTAAAATATGTTAATTAAAAGATTTTTAAATACAAAAATTAATTTCATGATCAAGTAAAAATAGATGATTAAAATTGTATTTGAATCTTTTTTTTTGTACTAACAATATAAAATTATACATAAATTCAATTCAATTTATTATTTATTTACAAATCTACACAAATATTTAAATAGTGAAATCTAATTAATTAAATATTTGTGCTTAATTATTTTATACTATGCTTACATACATACTATATATTAAAATAAGTATTGAGGTATTAACTCAATGGTAAGAGTTTAATTTTGTAACTTTTAAATACAAAGTTCAAAGTTGTAAAATAATCGTGTTGTTTTAATTAATAAAAACTTTTTATTTCTCTAAATTTTTAGAATATAAAAAAGAAACAAATATATTAAAATAAACACATTTTTATTATTTACAATTTATAAATATACTCTTAAAAAAGTGAAATTCTTTTATTATAATTAATATAAAAACAATGGATTGAATATACATGAACTTATATACTCCCTCTCGTTTCGTTTCAAACACAAGGGTCTAAAATATAAACAATTCTAACTACTTTTATCCTATTTATTAGAGATGGAATAATTAATAAGTATCTTTTCATTATATATTTAAGTGCAATTTATTTTTTTAGAGTTTAGATTGTGAATTAATGGACCTTAAATTGAATATACATGCACTTGTATACTCTCTCTTGTTTCGTTTCAAACATAGTTGTCTAAAATATAAACAATTCTAACTACTTTTATCCTATTTACTAGAAATGGAATAATTAATAAGTATGTTTTCATTATATATCTAAGTGCAACTTCTTTTTTAGGGTTTAAATTGTCCATTAATGGACCTGAAATTGAATATACATGCACTTGTATACTCCCACTCGTTTCATTCAAACATAGTAGTCTAAAATATAAACAATTTCTAACTACTTTTATCCTATTTATTAAAAATGAAATAATTAATAGGTATGTTTTCATTATATATTTAAGGGCAACCTCTTTTTTAGGGTTTAGATTTTCTACTAATGGACTTTAAAGATTAATTGTTTATATGCCTACTATATTTCATTACTTTTAAAAGAGATTTATGTTAGTAGAAATATACACGAATTACATTGAATTGAGTTGATCAAACTTGTCACCCTCAATCCAATGGTGATTATCAATTGGTTTGGATCCTAATATATCAAATAGTTTTTGAATTTATAAAAAATGTAATTAAATGGCATTTTGTAACTAAAATGAAACATTATATTATATATTTAACATTTAGAAGTGCGAAATTATATCCACAAAAATAAAAAATTTATAACTTACTTTCATCTATTTGAGCTTTATAAGCCGTTTATCTAAATCAAAGCATTTCAAGTTTAGTTGGGTGGTTAAGGTTTGATAAAAAATATAAAAAAATAAAATAAACCAAATATTTTGGGTTGGAGCGTTGGATCGAATGGGTATAGTGGTTATGTCATACCCGTAAACATTATATGTCAACCATTGCAATTTAAGTAGAGGACACAATCAAATGTTCACAACTTAGTTTGATAAATTTAAATTGCATGGTATTGCTAGGAATTTGAGGACTCTTGCTCCATGTGGTGATGTACCCTGACGTAAACAAAAATTGTAAACTTAATGATACAATTTATAATCTTAATTACAACATAAACAAATCAATAATCTTGATAACAGAAATTAAATACTTTAGATTGTGTAAATATATAGACCACAACGATTTCTTTTACTCTTTCAGATTTTTGATTGTGTAAGGAGAGAAACTATTTTTATTCTATTAATAATAAAAAATATATAATATGACGACTACACTTCTATAATAAAAAAAATATAGAAGTTTCTTTTTGTTTTTGAGTTTGAAAAAACTATTTAAAAATTATAATTTGTGCCACGGTAGATATTACTGGGTTGAGTCGCTCTCTTTAAGACGTTTCGCGGCACCGCCCAAATTGTGCAAGGCAGACTATCAACCACGACGTCCCCAGGATAAAACAGCCCAGATTCACTGTATCGGAGTTCCACTGCACCGTAGAAAACCGTTCTAGAATTACACTCTCAATATGGCTATTAAAGCCACTCTCAATATGGCGGTCTTAATAAGGCGATTAAAGCCTCGCAATATGGTACTATAACCACTCATAACTCAAAATTACTACACTCTAGAGGACTGCAGCATGCGACATAAAAACACTTTAAAAAGATAGTGATATTGTGATCACTCAAAAATCGACGGGACAACGGTATAAAACCGATCTAAAAGGATAGTGGTATTAAGACCACTCAAAACTCGACGGAACTACGGTATAACAACCGTTCTAAAATATCGAAGGGACTACGGTATAACAACCGCTTTAAAATGTCGAAGGGACTACGGTACAATACCGCTCTAAAATATCGAAGGGACTACGGTATAACAACCGCTCTAAAAATCGAAGGGAATGCGGTATAACAACCGCTCTAAAATGTCGAAGGGACATAAAGAAAGGGGAGAATTGGCTCGTAAATTAGCCGAGCAGAATATAAGAGGGAGAAAAGAAAAAGTTGAGAATTGCATCCAACTTTGGTGTGCACATATGTTTTCTAACCAATGTGGGACTTCAACAAAAATTTGAGAACATTTATATAGTGATCAAAACTATTCAAAATGAGAGTTTAACAATGTGGGACTTCAACAATTTTTAAATTCACACATTTGTTCCAACAATCCCCCACTTGAATTAAAAAAATGTTTCTAAAATAACGTCAAATGCTTCTATAAGATTGTGCATAAGCAAAGGTGTCTATGACTTGAACCTTTGCATAGCGAGTAAGATTCTGATTTAACAAGAGTGACTCGTAGTCTTGAACTCTATCTCAGACATCAAACCCACATACAACCTTTTCATTAGGTGTATTCTAAAAAGCCCGTGCATTATGGCACTGCACGTCTCTCCCATTATAGTGAACGCTATAGGAATTTTTGCCTCGAAATTCCATAGGAAACGGCCTCATTTCCACATTCACATAGGTGAGTCTATCAAGAGTACTCTGTAGCTAGGTACTCCCTCCACATAGAGAATAGATCTCATTAAGAGTTTCTATAATCTCATCCTTTCATCGCTTCAGGAATCATGCTTCTATTAAATATAATAACATATTCATCTCATATCACTATGACTTGTTATTACCCATTGAACCTAATTCTTGGGATCTCCAGTCTTTTAGGTCGGGTTCCCATCATAAATGACTCATTTATCTATAGGCAATAGTCTCATCCTTTTGGATGTATTTATGACTTTTTCTCTAGCCAATCCTTTCGTCAAAGGATCTGCTAAATTATCATCAGTGCGTACATGATCCACTATTACAGCTCATTTAGTAAGTAATTCTCTAACTGTGATGTGCTTGCGACGTATTTGTCGCCTCTTACCGTTGTAATAACGATTTTCAATTTTTGCAATAGATGCGGTACTATCGCAGTGGATCAACACAACTGACATATGTTTTTCCCATAAAAGGATCTCAGCTAGCAAGCATCTCAACTAGCTCGCTTATTCACTAGAAGTAGCTATTGCTATCATTTCAGACTCCATAGTGGACTGAGCCAGTATCATCTGTTTCTTCGATTTCCAAGATACAGCACCACCGGCTATATTAAAAATATAGCCACTGGTTGCTTTGGAGTCATCTGATAATGTGTTCCAATCAGCATAACTGTATCCTTCAAGTACGACAGGAAATCTTTGATAATGTACTCCTAGATTCATGGTCCTTTTAAGGTATCTCATGACTCTTTTGATAGCGTGCCAATGCTCCATACTAGGTCTACTGGTAAACCTATACAATAGTCCCACGACGTAAGCAATGTCGGGTCTAGTACAATCAGTGGCATACCTGAGGCTGCCAATGATGCTCGCATATTCAGTTTGTCTAACACCTTCACCAGTGTTCTTAAGAAGTTTCATACTTGGATCATATGGTGTGCAAGCAGGTTTACAGTCAAATTATTTATATTTCTTTAGGATCTTTTCAATATAATGAGACTGATCTAAAGAAATTCCCTTTTCTGACCTAGTAATCTTAATTCCTAAGATTACATCTGCTTCTCCGAGGTCTTTCATATCAAAGTTGTTACTCAACAATGATTTCACAGTATTTACAGCATGGATGTTTGAACCAAATATGAGTAAGTCATCTACATAGAGACATATGATAGTGCAAATGCCATTTTCAAATTTGTAATAAATACATTTGTCACTTTCATTCACTTTAAACTCATTCGATATAATCAAATTGTCAAACTTTTCATGCCATTGCTTAGGAGCTTGTTTAAGACCATACAGAGATTTATCTAACTTACAGACCTTGTTTTCTTGTCCATGAATTACAAAACCTTCAGATTGTTCCATATAGATTTCTTCTTCTAGATCACCATTTAAAAAGGCTATTTTAACATCCATTTGGTGTATCACCAAATTATGAATTGCTGCTAGTGAAATGAGTACCCTAATGGGTGTTATTCTCGTGACTGGAGAAAAAGTGTCGAAGAAATCTATATTTTCTCTTTGCCTAAAACCTTTGGCTACAAGGCGTGCCTTGTATTTATCAATAGTTCCATCGGGTTTTAGTTTTTTTTTTCAAAATCCATTTACAACCTATCGGCTTGCAACCAGGAGGCAAGTCTACTATATGCCAGGTCTTGTTAGATTCTAAGGAATTCATTTCATCGTTTATAGCTTCTTGCCAAAGATCTGCATCCAAAGATGACAAGGCTTCTTTGAGATTAGCAGGATCCTCCTCTAAATTATAGGCCATATATTCTGGTCCATAATCTTTAGCAACTCTGACTCTCTTACTCCTTCGAGTTTCCAATTCACCTTGTTTGTTGCTTTCAACACTTCCTGTCACGAGAGTATGACTTGGTTCGCTACCCCCACTATTTCTCGATTTGAAATGGAATTTATTTTCATAGAAGTCAACATCATTTGACTCTATGATCACTTTCGCATTTAGGTCATAAAACCTATACGCTTTACTGTTTACTGCATACCCAATGAATACACATTCATAGGCTCTACTGGCGAGTTTAATTTGCTTGGGATCGGGGATTCTGACATACGCCCAGACAGCCCCATGTTCGAAGATAAGACAAGTTTGGTTGTCTTTTCTTTATTATCTCATAAGGAGATGTTTTGCTTATAGATTTTTGAACTCTATTCCAAACATAGCAAACAGTCAAAATAATTTCCCCCCACTAATGAGATACAACACCAGAGTTAAATATAATAGTAACAACTAATTCAGTCAGAGTCCTATTCTCTCTTTCAGTTTTAGCATTCATTTCAGGTGAATAAGGTGTTGTTGTTTCATGTACAATTCGTTGAGTTTTATAAGACTCATTAAATAAACTAGAATCATACTATATTCCTTTATGCTACGAAATCTCTTAATCTTTCTACTAAATTGATTTTCAATTTCAATTACAAAGATTATAAACATGTCAAGCGTTTCACTTTTATTTTTCATTAGATATACAAAAGTATAGTCAATAAAAGTGATAAAATAACAATTTTCATTTCTTATTAACGTCTCATCAAGTTCACATATATCAGAGTGTAATAAATCTAAAGACTCAGATTATCTAACTACAGATTTATGTGAATTCTTTGTTATTTTAGCTTGACTACAAAAATCACATTTTTTTTTCAAAATTATTTAAAGATAACATTGGTATTAAACCTAAGTTACTTAAGTTTGAAATAACATGTGTTCACATGATAAAGTCTAGCATGTCAAATATTAAAATTACACAACATGTAAACAGAAGGAGACATTCTTAATTTCAACATTATATAAGTAAACTCTGCCTAATTCAGAAAAATAATAAACAACATTTTTTTTTCTTTCTAAAGACAGGTTATCATATTCTTTAGAGAAAATTCATTTGTTTTAAGAATTTTTTGAAATCCTTCCAAACAGAGGCATTTTGTCGATAATAACAATCAATTTGAAATTCATCTAAAGTCATACCTTAAGATGATCTCCTAAGCTATCTTATGAATTTCTCCACGTATTTGTCATCGGCAATGTGATACTTGAGGTAGCGGCTACAACACACTTTTTAGCTCCAAGTTCCTCGGTATCATATTTTTTCTTTATAGCATTTCAGACTACAACACACTTTTTAGCTCCAATTTCCCTTTCTTTATAGCATCTCACACCTGTCTAGCACTATTGCTGGAACTGTAGTATTTATACAGATCACCAGCAAGTCTATTAAGAATATAATTCTTATATAGGTAATCATTACCCGCCCATGGGTTAATTCTCCAACCTTGTTATCCTTTTCTGTTTGCCTCAAAGAAACAGATCCAGTAATATCTTCGATTGACATGGCAGAAAAAACGTCTTAAAATTTTTGTTTTTGAATTTGAAAAAACTGTTTAAAAATCACAATTTGTGCCACCGAAGATATTACTGGGTTGAGTCGCGGACTAGATCACTCTCTTTAAGATGTTTCGCGGCACCGCCCAAATTGTGCAAGGCAGACTATCAACCACGACATCCCCAGGATAAAAACAGCTCAGATTCATTGTATCGGAGTTCCACTGCACCGTAGAAAACCGTTCTAGAATTTCACCCTCAATATGGCTATTAAAGCCACTCTCAATATGACAGTTAAAGTCATTCTTAATAAGGCGATTAAAGTCTCGCAATATGGTACTATAACCACTCATAACTCAATCTAAAAGGATAGTGGTATTAAGACCACTCAAAACTCGACGAAACTATGGTATAACAACCGTTCTAAAATATCGAAGAGACTACGGTATAACAACCGCTTTAAAACATCAAAGGTACAATAACACTCTAAAATATCGAAGGGACTACGGTATAACAACCGCTCTAAAATGTCAAAGGGACAGAAAGAAAGGGGAGAAGTGACTCGTAAATTAGCCGAGTAAAATATAAGAGGGAGAAAAGAAAAAGTTGAAAACTGCATCCAACTTTAGTGTGCTTTTCACAATAAATTGACACTGTTTATATAATGATAGAAGCAAACTCACATATATTTTCTAACCAATGTGGGACTTCAACAAAAATTTGAGAATATTTATATAGTGATCAAAACTATTTAAAATGAGAGTTTAACAATGTGAGACTTCAACAATTTTTAAATTCACATGTTTGTTCCAACAGTTTTGCAAAACAATAATAGTGTTAATTAATCCAATAATAGTGATTACATAAATCACAATTAAGGCTAATAACAACTTATTCAAATATTTTGAGACCTAATTAATATGAGTATTACTAAATAAAACTGACTCACGTTAAAATGTTGATGATGGTTTTGTTGTAGGATGATATTAGTTCTTGATAATTGAATTATCAAATTATATAGAATCAGATACTCTATTAATTATGAATTTTATTCTTAAAACTAACTCATCCTCAATATCCTAGTTCTAACATTGTTCTTAATAATCCAATACTTGCTTATAGTGAGGGACACAACTAAGATCTCCCACATTTTTAAGGAGCCAATCAACTAATGATTTGTTTCTTCAAGCAATCTTAACTTTAACTTTTTAAGTGGGAGGAAGATAGATTGCAACAAATAATTGATTGTTTGGTATTATAAATCGAACCTTTTTTTTTTTTATATATAAATCGATTGATCTTGAAAGTTAATGTAAATTGATAAAGTGTTAATTCATAATCAATGGTAAAAAAGTTCAATTTTAAACTGGATAGTCTTTTATCATGTAAATTTTTCAACATTTTTATTTTGTTTTAATTTATTCTTAAATATTCATACATATTTATTTATTAAAAAATTTAAATTTTACTCCTAACCAATTGAACCAATGAACATACATATTTATTTTGTATTTTATTACTATATACAATACATTTATTAATTTATTTTATATCATTTTAAAATTTAATTAACCGCTCAAATTTATATCCTTCAAAGTCCTAATTCATTGTGATGAGCATTAGTATCACTACCAATATATTTTGGAATTTGCGCGTAAGATTGATTAGCTTTGGGATTGTGGGTAATTTTAGTTCAAAGATATTTTTTGTGAGAATAAATTCCAAATGTCAATCTCTATTAACAAATATTTTAAAAGGTATGGGTAAAGAATGTCTCGACCTAGATTAAAGATCTCATTAACATTTTTCATATTTTAAACTAACATATAGAAATTATACACTTAAAATATTAACCATAAATATGATAATAACAAATTATCTCAATATTAACCCAAAAAATATCAATTATGTTCCTTTTTTTGACATTTAACAAATCCTGTGATCACATTGAATTACCAATTGAGGGAATTCCTTTCCTTGTATTGCAATTCGTAAATCATTGATACCTCTCAATCTCATTTCTATAAATTTAATTCATTCATGTTTTGTGTTATTTGATGATCATTGATCATGAACCATTTCTTCTAACCTTACCATCCAAGAAATCATTTGAGAATTAACTCAATGACGTATGCAGAAGGGGATAACAGCGTTAACGACGATGCTCGCATAACGGAGGAGGAGGCAGACCCATTAATCCAACATACTCACGACAACAACGTCAACGACGACGGTGGTGGTGGCGGCAGCGGCGGCGGTGACTACGTTAAATTAAGACAGGGCCCACACGATGCCACGCCACCACCTTTGCGGTATTGGATTAAATTGGGGGTGTCTCTTTTCTTCATTAGTCTCTTGGGTCTTGTTATTTTCCAATGGCTTGGACCGTTTTTCATTCAAAAGGTTTTTTTTTTTTTTCTCTCTTCAATATCCTATATACTCTTGTGTTGCATTTGTATGTTATAATGTTTGTAATAATTATTATAATATTTTCATGCATTTGTAAAAGACTAAATCAAGGTTGATTAATGTAGCTTTATCTATGACATTCCCTTGAAATTTTTTGTTATGTTGATATTCATGATCATAATGACTAATGCAATGCCAATATAGTGTAAGAAGTAAAAGTTTGTAGATCATATTTTAGGGGTGTATCTTTCTCCCCGTTTAGTTTCTCCTTAGTTGTTTTCTTTTCTTTAGGCCTCGGCCCGATGTCACTAAAAAAAAAATGTTTGTAGATGATGCTTTTTTTCATTTTTATTGCATTCATATAGTATGTTTTTTCATTGTTCACAACAACATTCTTAAATTTCTAAGTTGAATTACCTATCTTGAAATGACACCCCGAAGATTTGACACGGTTGTCCCTCTTATCAGAGCCATGTTTTGATTGTTGATGCCTTAGGATGTGCTCGTCCACGTTTGATTGATGATGCCAGCCTTAGGAGTTGCTCGTCCATGAGCGTAGTTTGTTTTTTGTCTTTCTATTTCATTCTCATAAAAAATACTATTATTTTCAGGTGTTTATTCCGGTAATAAATTGGCAGAAAGACACATTCACCTCTTCACAGTTAGCTGTTATAGTGTTTGCTTCGATAGCGTTATTTCCTACCATACTTTTGCCATCCTCGCCTTCTATGTGGGTTGCTGGGATGACATTTGGTTATTTTTACGGTTTCTTGCTAGTAATGTCTGCAGCAGCTGTGGGAGTTTCACTCCCTTTTTTCATTGGCTCAATCTTCCATCGTAAAATTTCAGTACATGCCTTATCTCTTTAGTCCAAGTTGGTATCTGTCTTTTTTTATGTTTACCTCATATATGCTAATTAGGATCAAACATTTTGTGATTCTTTATAGGAGTGGTTAGATCAGTATCCAAAGAAAGCTTCTGTTTTAAGAGCTGCCGGTGGAGGAAATTGGTTTCACCAGTTTCGCGCAGTTGCTTTAATCAGGATTTCTCCATTCCCTTACATGATCTACAACTATTGTTCTGTGGCAACAAATGTCCAGTATAGTCCTTACTTGTGTGGATCTTTGGTAGGAATGATGCCAGAAGTAATTGCTTCAATTTACACGTAGAGTCTCTCTTTCCCTCTCTCTTTTGGTTGATTGGTTGTTTACATACTTTAATTGATGGTTTACTTCTTGAATATTGCATGTAAATGTCAAAGCTGTTAGAAACTATATTAGCCATTTTTCACTCAATATGGAGTTACTAATTTATGTTGTGTTATTGGTTTTATTAGCTATGCCTTCAGCATGGTATATTTTGCATAATCTAACTGTTTCAAAAATATATAATTGTATGCATTATGACTCACATCACTGAATGATAAATAGTTACTTTAGTTAGGTGTTATTGTTTAAATTAATACCTGGTATAATTGAGACTCTTGCAGACTCACCATCTTGCTTGACAATGTTTGTATTGTTCTCTTTGTCTCAATATGTTGCTTTCATGATTTAGTATAGTAGAAATCAATAAATTTATCTAACAATGATTTGGTCAATAGGTGAATCTTAATAATATAATGGTAAATTTGTCATAATCCTTCAAATTTATTTTAGTTTCGTTCATACAGGGTGGAAGGTGAAGTAGCAAAATTGATTTACAAGGAAGGGGGGTTTGAATTGTAAATCTCCCTTTTTAAAATTTCCAGAAAAACTTCAGTTTTAAATACAAGAAAGTTCTTGGTTAAGGAAGCAGAAAAATGGTGAACGTTCTTGGTTTGAATAGAAAACAGAGAACGTTCAGATTAGTGTTTAAAACAGAAAACAGTTTTGTATTTTAATCTTTGAAACACGATTAAACTGAATAAAGAGATAAGGGATAAGAAATACCACACGCAGATATATCCTGGTTCACCCAAACTTGGGCTACGTCCAGTCTTCACGAAGTGAGATTTTCCACTAAGTGTTTAAAACAAGAACCTTCTTGGTTTTACAGCACCTAGTCTAGATCAACCTTGATCTTTTGTTTTCAGAACTTAAACTAATTCCTACCCAGAAAAAGTTTAACCAAATCACCTATCAATCTTGATAGGATTTCTTACAATCTACCCAAACTATCTTTTACTCTTATAGTTTGAGTTTACAATGATGATGAGATTGATTTTGTTTAAAATCTGTGAATTCTCAACTCTTGTTTGAGATTCGATTCTTTACAGATAAATCAGAATATATATCAGAGTAAAACAATTTAACTAAAAACTGATTCTGTAAGTGATTTTCAGAACTTCAAGTATGAATGTGAATGATTGTGATAGCTGTGTTAGCACTTTAACTTCTGATTTTTCCTTGAGCTGTGGCCTTCCTTTTATAGGCTTGAAAGCAGTGGATGAAGGCCAATATAGCCGTTGTAAAGGCTTTGTGTCAGACTGGTCCAGTGGCTTTATTTCTAATTAAAAATAATCCTTTTATTTTCCTGATCAGTCTTGAGCTACAGTGTTTTGGATCAATCTTTCTTGAGTTGTTAATGATCTTCTGAAGCTTTTGATAAGTGGCAATTTTGCTGGCTTGATCTGAAGCTTTGGATCAGTAAACACAGATTGAAAACAATCACGAAAGCTTGAAGTAAGAAGCTTGTACTGAAGCTTCTAAAACTGCCTGGAGATTGATTGATCGTTCTGGATGTTTGTTCTTTTAGGTATTCTCTGTTAAATTCCATAATGTATCCTCTGGTAATTTCCAGAATGTATCTTCTGGTAATTTACTTCATGAGGTATCTTCTGGAGTCTGATACCTATTGTTTCCAGAACAGTCTGAACAGGCATCTTTGAGAGTCTTTATCTTTCTCAATTCGAAAGTTCTCTTGATCTGAATTGATCCTATGTGTTCTCTGCCATGTAGTGATCATATCCATGTAACTTCTAGAGCCAACAACTTTAATTAAGTGATGGAGAAAGTTGGGTGTTTATGCTGTCACAGTCTGACGAACATTCTCCGTTTTCTAGAATGTGAAGAATGTTCTTCTGATGCTGTTTTCTTTGATTCTTTTGAAACCTGTCTATGATTTAAAACACAAAGCACAGGTTAAATTAACAATACATTTAGAATCATAATTAAACAATCTTTAATTAACCTTTGTTTGTTTGCATCAAAACATTAAATTTGAGAGTTTGTCTTAACAATCTCCCCCTTTTTGATGATGACAAACATGTTAATTTAGATTTTAATTTTGATTCTAATTTTGAAAGAGCTTGAAAGCTCCCCCTCAATTTGTGTAGTGATTTAAATTTAACAGAAGATAAATCATGCAATTTCAAAAGATAAAGCAATTCAGCAAATGGATTCATAAAGATATTTCATTAGAAATTAAAGACAATTACAAAGAGAGATTAAGTCAGAAAATATACAGAAGTACCAAAAACAAAAGGACTTCTATCTAATTAAGGACTAAAACTTAATCTAAAATCTCCTAATTAATTCTCCCCCTTTGTCACAGCAAAAAGGTAGGAGAAAAAGATCCTAAGTAGCCAATGAAGGTGAAGATCCTTCTTAGGAAGAAGCTTTTGCAGGATTAGCAACTGGCTGAGGAGATAGAGAAGGATGAATAGGAGGCGGAACAAGTCCAAGCTTTGGAGCTAGCTGTTCTGTCATCCATGTTCGCAGAAGTGTGGACTCATAATCCTGGTGAGCTTGGCGTGCCATGATTGTCTGAAGGGCAGCCATGATCTCAGAGTTGGTTGGTTCCTTAGGTGGAGGAGGAGGAGGTGGAGGCATTGCAGAAGCAGGGTGAGTGGAAGTTGAAGGAATTGAGGCAGAAGACGAGGATGGTGAAGGAGTGGAGGACGAAGAGGAGGGATTGGGGATGGTGTTCTGATTGAAGGAGGGTCAGAAGGAGAATGTTGGGGGGCAGAAGGAATAATGTGGGGTCAGAAGGAACGTTTTGGGGGGCAGAAGGTATCCTCTGATATCCTCTAGTTGAGGTATCCTCTGATATCCTCTGGTTGAGGTATCCTCTGATATCCTCTAGTTGAGGTATCCACTGATGGCAGCTTGGTGAGGTATCCTCTGATGGCAGCTTCGTGAGGTATCCTCTGATGGCAGCTTCGTGAGGTATCCTCTAATGACAGTTTCGTGAGGTATCCTCTGATTCTACGTAGGCGTTTTTACGAGCACTGGTTTTTGTTCTTGCCATTTTTTCAGAGACGAAGAAGGGTTTTTGAAGAAGACGAAAGGAAGGATTTTGAATGTTGAGTGAGAAGCTTCAAAGGCAGAAATGTTTATTCAAAGGGAAAAGAGTAATGATGAGTGAAAAACCTAGGGAAGGATGATGAGTGAGAAACTTTGCAGTGTCAGTGCATTTTTGGAGGCAGGGGACAAGAGCATTAAATGCCAAAACTCCCCTTTTCCTTTTGCCTGCGCAGAAAAGAAGTGACACGCAGAGGAGAAAGTTGATTTAAAAAACGGAGAAAGTTGACTGAAAAACGGAGATTGATAAACGTTCTCCGTTTTCTGCATAAGCAGTTTTAATGAGATTTCTCTGGATTTCTCATGATTTTCAGTCTTTCCCTTATTGAATTAAAACTCTCCTCAACAAGAGGCTTTGTAAATACATCAGCAAACTGATTTTGGGTATCAACAAAGATTAATTCAATGTTTTTCTTGCTAACATGATCTCGAATGAAATGATGCTTAATTTCAATATGCTTAGATCTAGAATGCTGAATTGGATTTTTAAACAGATTAATAGCACTTGTATTATCACAGTAAATTGAGACATTAGAATAACTTACAGAGAAGTCTTCAAGTTGATTCTTTATCCAAATTACTTGGGAGCAACAATTTGCAGCTGATACGTATTCAGCTTCAGTTGTTGACAGTGCAATCGTGTTTTGTTTCCTGCATGACCAGCTGATTAAGGCTTCTCCCAGGAACTGGCATGAGCCACTTGTGCTCTTTCTTTCAGTTTTGTCCCCAGCATAATCAGCGTCGCAGTAAGCTACAAGATCAAAATGTGAACCTTTTCTATACCAAAGGCCAAGATCAGTAGTACCAACAAGATATCTAAAAATTCTTTTTACAGCAGTTAAATGAGATTCTTTGGGTGCAGATTGAAATCTACTGCAAATACAATATCAGGTCTACTTGCAGTTAGATATAACAAAGAACCAATCATTCCTCTGTACTCTTTTTCAGAAACAGATTTTCCATTTTCATCTTTGTCCAATGAAGAAGATGGATGCATGGGAGTAGTCATGATTTTGGCTTCATTCATTTTGTATTTCGTTAAAAGATCTTTTGTATATTTTTCTTGAGAAATAAAAATGCCATCATCATGCTGCTTGATTTGTAAACCAAGAAAGTATCTCAACTCCCCCATCATGCTCATTTCAAATTCACTTTGCATAAGATTTGAAAAGGCAGCACACATTTTTTCATTGGTTGATCCAAAGATTATATCATCAACATACACTTGAACAATGAGTAAATCATTTTTATCATTTTTCTTAAAGAGTGTAGTGTCAATGTTTCCTCTGGAAAATCTATTTTTGATTAGAAAATAGCTTAATCTTTCATACCAAGCTCTTGGTGCTTGTTTCAGACCATACAGAGCTTTGGTAAGTTTATAAACATGGTCTGGTTTTGATTGATTTTCAAAGCCAGGGGGTTGTCGTATATAAACTTGCTCATTTAAAAAAACCATTTAAAAAAGCACTCTTAACATCCATTTGAAAAAGTTTTATGAATTTATGAGATGCATATGCAAGAAGAATTCGTATAGCCTCTAACCTTGCAACTGGTGCGAAAGTTTCATCATAATCAATACCTTCTTGTTGATTATAACCTTGAGCAACCAGTCTGGCTTTGTTACGAATGACCTTACCTTCTTCATCCAATTTGTTTCTAAACACCCATCTTGTTCCTATGATGGTCTGGTTTTGAGGATCTGGGACAAGATTCCAGACTTCATTCCTTTCAAACTGATGGAGTTCTTCTTTCATTGCATTAATCCAACATTGATCAACAATGGCTTCTTTGATTGACTTGGGTTCGAGTTGGGAGATCATTGTCATGTTGTTGTTGTCATCCTCTTTGAAAGACATTCTGGTTCGAATTCCATCAGCTGTATCCCCAATAATTTGATCCTGAGGATGATCATTTATTGTTTTCCAGCTTTTTGGAAGAGAATGAAGTGGAGATTGTTTATCAGTCTGGTTTTCCTGGAGAACATTCTGCTGCTGCTGTCCAGAATGTTCTTCTTCTTCATCATCTTTCTTGCTTATTTCCAGATCATCAAATTCATCAAATAGTACATGTATACTAATTTCAACAACCTTTGTTTTGAGATTAAACACACGAAATCCTTTAGATTCAGTTGAGTATCCCAAAAATATGGCTTTGTCTGATTTAGCATCAAACTTTCCAAGGTTTTCTTTATTGTTCAAAATGTAACAATAACACCCAAAGATGTGAAAATATGAAATGTTTGGCTTTCTATTTTTCCAGATTTCATATGGTGTTTTGTTGATGATTTTTCTTATTGTTACACAGTTTAAGATGTAGCATGAAGTGTTTATGGCTTCAGCCCAAAAATATTTTTCAACATTTGATTCTTCCAACATTGTTCTTGCCATTTCCTGCAACGTTCTGTTTTTGCGTTCAACAACCCTATTTTGTTGAGGAGTTCTAGCACATGACAGATTGTGGGAAATGCCAAGTTCATCAAAAAATGATTTAAAAGAAGAGTTTATAAATTCTCCTCCATGATCACTTCTTACAGAAATGATGCTGGAATCTTTTTCATTTTGAACCTTCTTACAAAAGTTTTTGAAAGCATCAAATGCATCATCTTTTTGTTTTAAAAACAAGACCCATGTATATCGAGAATAATCATCAACAATAACAAAACCATATCTCATTCCACCTAGACTTGTTGTTTTAATAGGACCAAAAAGATATATGTGAAGCAGTTCAAGGACTCTATTTGAGGAAATAAAATCTTTTGGACGAAAGCTACTTTTAACTTGTTTTCCTTTAGCACAAGCTTCACATATTTTATCTTTATCAAAATTGATTTTTGGCAATCCTCTAACAAGTTCTAGTTTTGAAATCTTTGAAATAGTTTTCATACTGATGTGTCCTGTCCTCTTGTGCCAAATCCATTTATCTTTGTTTATGGACATGAAGCAGGATTCATCAGGTAATTCTTCAAGGTATAAAACATAAAGATTTTTCTTTCTTATACCTGAAAAAATGAGTTCGCCATTTTTGTTTTTAACTTCACAGAAGTCTGGTTTAAAAATAACCTTGAAGCCATTGTCACATAGTTGACTTATACTTAAGAGATTATGTTTCAGACCTTCTACATATTGAACATCATAAATTTGAGCAGAGTTTTTCTTACCAATGGTTCCTTTGCCTTTGATTTGAGCTTGGTTGTTGTTACCAAAGGTTACATAACCTCCTTCTTTCTTTTCAAATGACATGAAGGAGCTTTTATCTCCTGTCATATGTCTTGAACAGCCACTGTCCAAGAACCATGGCTTTTTCTTGACAAGTTGAAATCCATTCTGCATAAGATGTTATATTAACTTTAGGTACCCACTCTTTTTTGGGTCCTTGAGAGTTAGTTTCAGGATTGGATTTTCTTTTGAAATAACATGCTGATTCATGATGACCAAATTTGAGACAATAGGAACATTTAACAGTTGGTCTTGGTGTTGTATTTGAAATCTAAGTTTTCGAAGGTTTGAATCTTGATTGTGTAAAGATTCTGGATCGTTCTCCCTTTTTTAAACTTTCTGGAGAATGTTCAGTTTTTCTTTTTGAACTTTCTCCGTTTTGAGAATAAGCTGGAAAACGTTCTGGTTTTTTCAAAATTGGCTTTTTCTTTTCAAACATTTTTCTGCTCTTAATCTTTTCATCCCGTTTTTTGAAATAACACGCAAATTCCAAATGTCCAAGTTTTTTACAGTATGAACATTTTGTTTTGCATTTTTCGATGTTGCTTTCCGGAATAAAAAAGTTTTCGTACATTTTGGTTTTTTGAGTTTGATCAAAACCAAGACCAGCCTTATAAAATATTCCTATTTGTGATCCCATGATCTTATGAAAAGTTTCAGTAGCTTTTATAAAATTAAGCAAATCAGTTTTTAAGATTTCATTTTCAGATTTAAGATTAACGTTCTCCGTTTTAGCAGTAGAACGTTCTTGACCTTTCTGAATTTCACAATCTTGCTGTTTTGATTCCCTCAGTTCTTGAATGGTATTCTTAAGAATATCAATCATGGCCTGAGCCTTTTCTTTCTCTTCTTTTTCTTTAAAAACTTGCTCTTTTAAAGAACTACATTTTTGTATAAGAGTGTTCGAATTATTTAGCAAGTTGTCAAATTCTTTTCCCATTAATTCACACAGAGAACAGGGTTCAGAATCTATTACCTCGTTTTCTTCTATGTCTGCCATCAAGCATATGTTGGCTTCTTCTTCTGATTCTTCAGAGTCATCCCATGTAGCCAGCATTGATTTCTTTTTGAAAGGAAATCGCTTTGTTTTATTCTTATTCAATGGACATTCAGATTTGTAATGTCCAAGTTTATTGCAACCAAAGCATGTAATCTGGCTCTTATCAACTTCTGTTTTGGGATTTTTATTGGGAAATCCCTTTTTGATTTGATCTCTTCTTCTCATCATTCTTTGTATTTTTCTGGTGAGAAGAGCAATTTCTTCATCAGCATCTTCTTGTCCAGTTTCTTCTGGTTCTTCATCAGTTTGTAGAATGATGCTTTCTTGAGATGCTTTTAGAGCTACTACTTTTCCTTTCTTGATAGGTTTACTTCTTGTAGCAGTATTTCATGTGCTCTTAAAGTTCCTATCGATTCTTCCAGGGGAAGTGTTTCAAGATTCTTGGCTTGGCTTATAGCTGTTACCATTGGTCTCCATACAACTGGAAGACATCTCATGATTTTTCTTACCCTGTCTTGTATTGAATAGGCTTTGCCAAGAGAACGCATTTCATTCACTATTGTTGTGAATTTTGCGTACATCTCATCAATGGTTTCTCTTTCTTGCATTTCGAATAATTCGAATTTTCTTATACCAATGTCAATCCTTGTTTCTTTGACATGGCTCGTGCCTTCATGGTGAGTTTGTAATGTGTCTCATACTTCTTTGGCAGTTGCACATTCGTCTACTCTTTCACTTTCTTCCCTGCTCAAAGCACACGATAAGAATAAATGAGCTTTGGAGTTTAGGAGTACCTTAGCTTTATCATCAGAAGTCCAGTCTGCTTCTTTCTTTTCTGTTGAAGCTGGATCTTCTTGATTCATCCTTGGAACATGATTTCCATTTACTATGATGTTCCACATGCCTGTGTCCTGTGATTTAAGAAACAATTGCATTTTGTTTTTCCAAAAATAATAATCAGTACCATCAAAGAATGGTGGTCTGTTAGAGGATCCTCCCTCAACAATGTATTTTGCTTTAGACATTTTCTAGATCTTTTTCTCAAACACTGGTTAGGTGTTTTTTCTAGAGACCTTGCTCTGATGCCAATTGAAGTAGCAAAATTGATTTACAAGGAAGGGGGGTTTGAATTGTAAATCTCCCTTTTTAAAATTTCCAGAAAAACTTCAGTTTTAAATACAAGAAAGTTCTTGGTTAAGGAAGCAGAAAAATGGTGAACGTTCTTGGTTTGAATAGAAAACAGAGAACGTTCAGATTAGTGTTTAAAACAGAAAACAGTTTTGTATTTTAATCTTTGAAACACGATTAAACTGAATAAAGAGATAAGGGATAAGAAATACCACACGCAGATATATCCTGGTTCACCCAAACTTGGGCTACGTCCAGTCTTCACGAAGTGAGATTTTCCACTAAGTGTTTAAAACAAGAACCTTCTTGGTTTTACAGCACCTAGTCTAGATCAACCTTGATCTTTTGTTTTCAGAACTTAAACTAATTCCTACCCAGAAAAAGTTTAACCAAATCACCTATCAATCTTGATAGGATTTCTTACAATCTACCCAAACTATCTTTTACTCTTATAGTTTGAGTTTACAATGATGATGAGATTGATTTTGTTTAAAATCTGTGAATTCTCAACTCTTGTTTGAGATTCGATTCTTTACAGATAAATCAGAATATATATCAGAGTAAAACAATTTAACTAAAAACTGATTCTGTAAGTGATTTTCAGAACTTCAAGTATGAATGTGAATGATTGTGATAGCTGTGTTAGCACTTTAACTTCTGATTTTTCCTTGAGCTGTGGCCTTCCTTTTATAGGCTTGAAAGCAGTGGATGAAGGCCAATATAGCCGTTGTAAAGGCTTTGTGTCAGACTGGTCCAGTGGCTTTATTTCTAATTAAAAATAATCCTTTTATTTTCCTGATCAGTCTTGAGCTACAGTGTTTTGGATCAATCTTTCTTGAGTTGTTAATGATCTTCTGAAGCTTTTGATAAGTGGCAATTTTGCTGGCTTGATCTGAAGCTTTGGATCAGTAAACACAGATTGAAAACAATCACGAAAGCTTGAAGTAAGAAGCTTGTACTGAAGCTTCTAAAACTGCCTGGAGATTGATTGATCGTTCTGGATGTTTGTTCTTTTAGGTATCCTCTGTTAAATTCCATAATGTATCCTCTGGTAATTTCCAGAATGTATCTTCTGGTAATTTACTTCATGAGGTATCTTCTGGAGTCTGATACCTATTGTTTCTAGAACAGTCTGAACAGGCATCTTTGAGAGTCTTTATCTTTCTCAATTCGAAAGTTCTGTTGATCTGAATTGATCCTATGTGTTCTCTGCCATGTAGTGATCATATCCATGTAACTTCTAGAGCCAACAACTTTAATTAAGTGATGGAGAAAGTTGGGTCTTTATGCTATCACAGTCTGGCGAACATTATCCGTTTTCCAGAATGTGAAGAATGTTCTTCTGATGCTGTTTTCTTTGATTCTTTTGAAACCTGTCTATGATTTAAAACACAAAGCACAGGTTAAATTAACAATACATTTAGAATCATAATTAAACAATCTTTAATTAACCTTTGTTTGTTTTCAGCAAAACATTAAATTTGAGAGTTTGTCTTAACAGAAGGTTGATCTCACCTTGGGTTGTGTTTCTTGCTGCCTTTAGTTATAAAAATTCCCTTATATGTTTGACCAAACTCAAGGATTTGTTTACGATCTTCGAGTTTTGAATTTTGATTTAACAAATCAATAATACTTGATGATCTATTTCCCTTCTTAAATTTTACACTTCAATCTTGAAGCAAGTTATCTTGTGCTGTTATCCACTTCAAATGTTGATTTATTTATAATTTTTAGAAAACACATAACTAGTGATAAAATATTGCATCTTGAACTCATTGTCTCGGTGTGTATCTCTTCTACAGGGGAATTTTGATACGAGCATTGGCTAACATCTCACACAAAACACACACTCTATCTGCTCCACAAATTGCTTTCAATGTTGTTGGCTTCGGCATATCTGTAGCTACAATAATATTTTTCACAGTCTATGCTAAAAGGAAACTCAAGGAGTTGCAAAAAGAGGATGAACAACTACTTACATAATATTCAATAGTTTTAGACCAAATTTCATTGTTGCCTTGCTGCACAAGGCAGTCACTACTATCTCATATTAGCTCATAATATATTAATTGATTGATGCACATGCACACTGCAAAGTTGGGTGAGGTCTTATTACTTGAGTAACCTCGTCTATGAGAAAATGGATCGTTCAATATTTGTAACAGCAAGAAAAGTTTACCGAAAAACAAGCTGACACGACAAATGTTAGTAATTTTATTTTATTCTTCCTTACGTTGTCTACAAAGACACTTTTTTCCATTCATTTCCTCGACTTTGTATATGAACGATGTTTTGGCGGTGATTGTGTGAAGTATCCCCGTTATGTACATATTGGCTTAAAGATATTTCTCTGTACATGACATTGGCCTCATACTAGTATTATATAAAAATAAAATTTTAATTCCTAGACCTCATTCATTGTAGCAATACATCCCTTTAATGGATAAAAGAGAGATATGCATACCTTTTTTTTATTTTTATTAAAAAGCAAGTGTAGAGTGAAAAATGTATTGAATAAGAATAACATTAACATTATACGTATAGTAGAAGATATGCAATTCAGCTTGTATATATTGCTTTGTAGCGAGCACATTCTGTGGTCCTCATTTCAGATTCCGTGAGTCACAGCTCAGCAGAGCATTTTGCGTGTGTTTTTAATAATATATATTTGTTCCTTGTATTGTATCCACCGTTTGTCCAAATGTTATAACTTACTTGGAGTGATGCTTACTGAACATATATATTAAATCGGCTTAAATCCAATGTCTTGAACAATTGTCTCTATGTGATAATGAATACTCTGATTCACCACTGTTATCATAGGGATATAAACACACAGGTCCAGATTCGATTTCAATACCATTACAAATTAATTGGTTATATGACGAGGACTCCATAAATGAGAGTAATGAACTGTTCATGTCAGTTGCCCCTTCTTATTTATTTTCTTTTTATGGACATGCATAGCTGACCACTCTTAGTATATGTATAACATCACAATGGTTCATTGCATACTTTGTGTGAGAGGGAGGGTCTACCATAATAGAACAACTTTCTTTAATTTTCTAGTGTTATTTATAAGTACTTAGAGTTTATATTTCATTGAGATTTTAAAATACTTTTTTTTTTAATAATTTTTTTTCTGTGTAGATTTTACAAGATTATGCAGAAATGTAACAATTTTCAAGATTTTAAAAGATTATTAAGTTTTTATCATTTAAATTTTAATGAATTCACTAGCAAAATATTTGTGTATCTGCACGAGTTTGCAGTTTTGATTTATATAAAGTTGATATTATTTCTTATATGAATTAAAAAATATATCAACTTGTATAAATTTTGAATATGTTTGAAAAATTAGAAGCCATGGAAGATGGAAACTTGTAAAACATGACTGCACAATTTTCTAATATTTATCTGATATATATTTAAACTAAAGTGAAACAAACAACCCTTAACCATAATTGCAAAGAAAAAATTATTAAATATTCAATAAAAGTTTATCAATAATTGACTATTTGTTTTGTGTATCATAATTAGTTTGAAAATTTATCAATAAAAATTTGTCCGGTGTATAATAATTCAATTTCATAAGTGACAACTTGTCTTATGTATGAGAGTGATTTTAAAATTTATATAAGTGATAATTTGTTGTGTTTATAATACTTTAATCTCATATGTTATAACTTACTTTGTATATGATACCTATTTTAAAAATTTAAGAGCGTGAACTTATCTTGTGCAAACTTATTAGACATAATATTTATCCTATGCAAACTTAAAAATGTAGATTGAGTATACTATAATTATTTTTATTTTTATCTAAAAAATATAAAAAATAGTAAATTTAACCATCTGATTAGTGTCAAACATTTATCTTGTGTATGAACTATTACGGTATTAATAAATCATTAATTTTAACTAATAAATTTAATCATTTATTGTCAAACATTTTTCTGTGCATTGATTTTATAATATATTATAATTAATATATCATAATTAATTATTCTAATTTTTATTTGGAAAACATACAAGATATACAATGACGGCTCTTTTTTTTTGTTTTGTTTTGGTTTGGTTTCCATACTTTGGATAATTTTAAAATTATGTAAATTTTAAAAGAGAAGAAAGAATATACACCATCATTGTATATCCTTTTCTTTTTTAATTACACGAGAGTGTAAAACTTTTATATAAAATGGATGATGAGGTTCTTCTAAGTCAATTATTTTTTATTTATTTGGTCTCTCCATAATTTATGGCTGGTTTCACAATTGATGGCGGAAACGTGGCATTGGGGAAACCTTTGGAGACGTACGTTTGCTTGTATGCATGCACTGTTGCTATTGTATCTCTCAACGTGGAGTTATTATTTTTAACCCTTGATTAAGAAGGGAAGGAAAAGCTGTACAAAAAAAATAAAAAGAAAGAAAGGGAAAGCTTACCAAAAAATATGAAGGAAGGAAAAAAATCTTATAGAAGAAAATACATCACACTGTCTTTTTTAATATCAACAATTGGGTCTTTTTTAACGTGGACAATTTTATCATTTTTTATAGAAATTTATAAAATCGATCACCATCTTTAAAAAATTCAGAAAATAAATAATTATTTTTAACAAAATTAATATTTTTGTCAAATTTATAACTCAAATATTTTTTTAAAAATCTCATATTTTCATCTTCAACATCATTTAATCCATCAAATAAAGAATTTATATTTTAATATTTAAATTAAGGATTTGATTTGAATAATGGTAGAAAGAAGAAGACATTGTCTCGGTGATTTGGAGATCAAATCTTAAAGTGTGAGTTATTTATTTGATGTTGTTAAAGATTAATATATGAATTTATTTGAAGATTTGAAATATAGATTTGATGAATACAT
Organism: Cicer cuneatum; assembly: GCA_037974295.1. Classification (NCBI taxonomy): domain Eukaryota; kingdom Viridiplantae; phylum Streptophyta; class Magnoliopsida; order Fabales; family Fabaceae; genus Cicer; species Cicer cuneatum. The sequence goes on along the minus strand of JBBPBO010000002.1, from coordinate 2,571,136 downwards.
AATTTTTTTTTTAAATTGATATTGAATTTTTTGAGTTTTGTTTAAGGATGATGACACACTTTCTAAATTTATGTAAAAAAATAATATTGTTGATATTTTAAGACATAAATAATTAAATTATTATTTAAAATTAAATAAAAAAACAAATTAAAAGAAAAGAAGACAAATAATTATTACTTGACATTACGTAAGAAAGGAAAAGATTCTCTATATGCACTCTCTTTATTACTAGTCAAATGCAAAAGGACAAATTTGAACATAAGGAAGCAACGTTAAAGAAGGACAATTGTAAAACTAAGGTTGAAATAGAAATCAGATGGCCAAAAATCACCAAACACCACAATTTAATTGAACATGGATAATCTGATTCATTTATATGCTCCCTCTTTTATTATAAGCATTATAATAATGGGTGATATTTTTTTCATTTCTCACATGTTAAAAAATAATTATAAATAAAATAAATAAACTAATAATTTTATTAAATTATTCATATTAACCATTAATGTATTCTCCATATTATAAATGTAAAATAAAAAAATTTCTGTCTTACAATGAATGTTACTTTAGCCAAATATTTTAAAATAAATGTTGTTTTCAATTTTCAATATAATACTTTTCTTACAATTATATTTTTTAATTAATAATATGTACTTTACTCTCGAAATATTAATTATTTCACTTTATATTTGTGATAGGAAAAAATACACCAACAGTGAATAAAGATAATTTGATAAAATTATCAATATTTTTCTTTTATTTATGGTAATTTTTTAATGTGTAATAAGCCAAAATAACACTAATTGTGAGATGATTTAATGAAGTATAATATTTATGTGCATAATATTAATTAGAAAAAACAAAAAGAAACATATTAATTAGATCAAAATACAAAAAAAGAAAATTACATTAAAAAACTGAAAATACATTTTTTGAGACAAATTTTTGTTTCTGGAGACACATGGAATTATTAAATGCATTTCGTTTTCTTAATTTTATGTAGAAAAATATATTTACTAGTTCTAATTTATAACGATTATCTACTTATATCATTAATAAATTAATTTAAGAATATGTTTAAAATAATTAATAGTATTTACTTATACTAGAGTCCAATCATATGTTAACACTTTTTTCCTTGTAATTGATTTTTTCTGTTGCTATTTATTTATAGATTCTTCCATTCAATGTCTCGTTGCGGTGATAGCTCCATTAATCGTTAGAATATTCTCAAAATAATTTTTGTAATAACTTTAATTAGTTCAAAAACATTAATTATATATTCTTCAACAGTGAAATAATCTTCGTAAAACTTTTCATTTGAGTAACTAAAGGGTAAGATGATGTAATCAAATTTGCTAAAGTATATAATATACATTTAATAACTCTACAATGTTAAAAAATGATCTTTCATAATATTTAAGAACAAAATGACATAAAATAAGATTTACAGAATCACAATCATTTCGCCACATTATTTAGATACTACATACACATTTTAAAAAAGATAGAAAAAAATATTTAATTTTAAAATAATTAAATAGTTATGTATTTTTGTGTGTGAGTTGAAATATACTTGTGACAAAATAAGTATTTTCACAAGTACGAAGTGCATTTGTAAATGTTTAGTTTTGACTAATTTTCTTGATATGATTAAGTAGTCAGAATTAATTAAGAGGATTTCCAACTAAAAGTATAGCTAACGAAACGGATAGATTGAATAAAGCAAACCAAAAGTGTACTACAGACAAACAAACACACACTTTTATTTCCACTTTACATCAACTTTCTTGTTGTTGTTCTTCCTCAATTTATTTTGGTCTTCCCAATATTTCCAAACTCATTGCCTATCTTATCTGGCATACTAATTGATATATTGTTGACGATAATGATGGTGGTAGTGACTTGGTTGGTAGGGAAGAATAAATGCTGGTCCTACACAACAGAGGACACTACATTGAGGTGTCCTTAGACCAACAAGTAACTCATGTTTATGGTCACATACACAATTTTGGGTTTACATAGTTAAATTAAAAGGGTATCATTGCTTCATAAAAGTTTTTAAAAGAAAGAACTCTCTCATGCACGTGCTTCTAACCTTCAGTTGTTGGCAATCTCTGAATTTATTATTATCTTCACAATACTTATTACTACAAGAAATTTTATTTAATTCCCACTCACTGTCTCACCTGCTTCCTCTCCAGCAAAATTACACCCACCATTTCCACAATATCAGATGCTTCATAACTTCAATTCCATCATTATTATTATTATTATTATTATTATTATTATTATTATTATTATTATTATTATTATTATTAAGGTTAAATTAAGTTTAAAATTTTGGTTTTTATTCTTTCAATTTTTTTTTCGATCTTACAATATTTTTAATTAACAGTTTTAATCAATAAAGATTTTTGTGAGAATTCTATCAAACTTTAACTACATACTTTAGGTTTTAGGATAGAAGTCAACACAAAAAATAAATTTAAAATTCAATTTTTAAATTCATATTTATGTTATGTTGAACTTTCATGTTAAACATTCATATTTGATAACAATAACTATTGTTTTTTACTAAAAAATTTTTGAGAGTGCAAGTTGAAGAATTTTTTTATAAAATTTTGGAACTTTATAAGAAATAAAAATACCCTCCTAAATACAATTTTTTTTTCTATTTAACTTTTATTGTTATCATTTTGACCGAATTATTATTAGGAAAATGCTAAAAGGTTAAAGGTAGAAAAGTAATATCCAAAGAAAAAATC
>JBBPBO010000002.1:2508916-2567794 GCA_037974295.1 Cicer cuneatum | reverse complement strand
ATTATTATTATTACCCGGTTCCATCTTGGCTTCAATTCTCTCTCTCTTCATCTAAGACAACTTCAAGCTTCCATTTTTATGCTACCCATTTCAACCCCACAAAAGCCAAATAATTTTTTCAACACAGAAAACATTCTAGAATATCTTTTGCAGATGCTTGAGGTAGAACAACCCAAAAAGGAGATGAAGTAGAGATCTAACTAGTTGGTAGTAGATACTTCGGTTAAAAGAACTTCACTTTGTTCATGCTGTCATTTCATTTTCTCTCTCCTTCATTTTCTGTCCTCTTAATGAGAATGCTCCATGTTGGTGAAAATCGTGATGTTTTGTTTCTCATTGGACCGACATTTTACAAAAACCTCAAACATTGTAGCTGATGAAACAACATCTCAAAATCGCATCCAAATTGATTACTAATGTCTGAAGAGTAATCACATTGTTTCGAGCATGAGAATACATCATCAAATTCATCTTTCTCATGCTCTATTCTGCACCATTCTCTGTTTACTTTGGTCTATTACCACTGTGTCACCAACAACTGAGAAAGATATTTTACTTCAATTCAAGGGTAACATCACAGAAGATCCATACAACAGTTTGAGTTCATGGGTTTCTAGTGAAGACCCATGTCAAGGTTTCAAAGGTATTTTCTGTAACTCAGAAGGGTTTGTTGAAAGAATCGTGCTTTGGAACACTAGCTTGGGTGGAGTGTTGTCACCATCACTCTCTGGTTTGAAGAGGTTGAGGATATTGACATTGTTTGGGAATCGATTATCAGGTAATATTCCAGAAGATTATGCTGATCTCCACTCCTTGTGGAAGATCAATTTCAGCTCCAATGCTTTATCTGGTTCGATCCCTGAATTCATTGGTGATTTGCCTAACATTCGGTTTCTAGATTTATCAAAGAATGGTTTCAATGGAGAGATACCTTCTGCTTTGTTTAGGTACTGTTATAAAACCAAGTTTGTTTCTCTTTCTCATAACAATCTTGTTGGTTCAATTCCTGTATCTTTAGTGAATTGTTCCAATCTTGAAGGCTTTGATTTTTCTTTCAATAATCTAAGTGGTTTTGTCCCTGCTAGAATATGTGACATTTCCATGTTATCATATGTATCATTGAGAAGCAATGCCTTATCAGGTAGTGTGAGAGACCAAATTTCTGCATGCAAGAATCTAATGCATTTGGATTTTGGTAGTAATAGGTTTACTGATTTGGCTCCATTCAGCATCCTTGGAATGCAAAATCTTACTTATTTTAATATATCCTATAATGGGTTTGAAGGAAAAATTCCGGATATCACTGTATGTAGTGAGAGATTAGAGATCTTTGATGCTTCAGGGAATGATTTGGATGGGGAGATTCCCTCCAGCATAACTAGATGCAAGAATCTTAAGCTCTTGTCATTGGAGTTGAATAGGTTGAAAGGGAGTATCCCAGTTGATATTCGGGAATTGCAAGGACTATTGGTTATCAAATTGGGTATTAACTTGATAGGAGGAACGATTCCCAAGGGGTTTGGCGACATTGAGCTGCTTGAATTGCTGGATTTGCACAACCTAAACCTTGTTGGTGAAATTCCGGACGATATAACAAATTGCAAATTTCTTCTTGAGCTGTGAGTTTTGTAACTTTCTCAAACTGTTATATACATTAACTTGAACCTCTGAAATGTGAATAAAAAGTCTGATTCTTCCGTGTTGCTGCAGGGATGTGTCTGGTAATAACTTAGAGGGCGATGTTCCGCTGGCCATTTACAACATGACAAATCTGGAAGCCCTTGACCTACATCATAACCAGTTTAAGGGAAGCATCCCATCAAGCCTAGGAAATCTATCGAGGATCAAATACTTAGATCTATCGCATAATTCGTTTTCTGGTTCAATCCCTGCTTCCCTTGGCAATTTAAAAAGCTTGAAACATTTTAATCTCTCATTCAACAATCTCTCTGGTGTCATTCCTGATATTGCAACCATACAGCATTTTGGTGCACCTGCATTTTCCAATAATACTTTTCTCTGTGGTGCTCCTTTGGACACTCCTTGCTCAGCAAACGGAACTAGATCATCACCTTCGCCTCCTGGGAAAACTAAGCTTCTCACTGTCTCTGCAATTGTTGCCATTGTTGCTGCAGCTGTAATTCTTACCGGGGTTTGTTTGGTGACCATCGTGAGTATTAGGGCCCGGCGTAGAAAAAGAGACGATGATCAGATTATGATTGTTGAGAGTACGCCTCTAGGATCAACAGAATCAAATGTTATAATTGGAAAGCTGGTTCTCTTCAGCAAAAGTTTGCCATCAAAATATGAAGATTGGGAGGCAGGCACAAAAGCATTGCTTGACAAAGAGTCTTTGATAGGTGGCGGATCAATCGGTACAGTCTACAAAACCGACTTTGAAGGTGGCATCTCAATTGCAGTGAAGAAGCTTGAGACTTTGGGAAGGATCAGAAATCAAGAGGAATTTGAACACGAAATCGGGCGACTAGGCAACCTTCAACACCATAATTTAGTTACCTTTCAAGGTTACTACTGGTCCTCTTCAATGCAGTTGATTTTGTCACAATTTGTTTCAAATGGGAATCTCTATGATAATCTACATGGGCTTGGCTATCCCGGAACCAGCACCAGTAGAGGCAATAGGGAATTAGATTGGTCTAGAAGGTTCCAAATTGCGCTCGGAACTGCAAGAGCCCTTGCATATCTCCACCACGACTGTAGACCTCCAATCCTTCACCTCAACCTTAAATCCTCTAACATACTCTTAGATGACAAGTACGAAGCCAAGTTATCTGATTATGGATTAGGAAAGTTGCTACCAATTTTGGATAATTATGGTCTGACCAAGTTCCACAATGTTGTTGGGTATGTTGCGCCAGAGTTGGCTCAAAGCTTTAGGCAGAGTGAGAAGTGTGATGTTTACAGTTTTGGGGTCATTCTTTTGGAGCTAGTTACAGGGAGAAAGCCTGTGGAAAGTCCAACCACAAATGAGGTTGTGGTTTTGTGTGAATATGTAAGAGGTTTGTTGGAGACTGGCTCAGCTTCAAATTGCTTTGACAGGAATTTACTTGGCTTTGCTGAGAATGAATTAATTCAGGTTATGAAATTGGGGCTAATTTGTACTTCAGAGGATCCTTTAAGGAGACCAAGCATGGCTGAGATTGTTCAGGTTCTTGAGTCCATCAGAAATGGATTGGAATCTCATTAACTCAGAATTAGATTATTGCTTAATTATCAAATTATTTCCAGGAAGTTAGTATCAGATAGAGCATATATGGAAGAAAACCCAGATAGAGTCTGGTTACTAGAGGGGGAAGGAGAGGATGAAAATTCTTTAGCATTCATTTTTGTATTACCATTTTTTTATATAAAATTTGTAACATTACAATAAAATGCATTTGTTTATTCCATTGTTTCAAGTGTTTTCAAGGGAAAAACAAAAACTGCATAGTATTTGTATCCTCTTTGCTTTTTTCTTCCTGAAATATTGTCTTCATTCGTTTAAGGTTACAAAGGACACTTTTTTTTAGCAAACAAACTTGCACCAGCTCATGTATGGATTCTGGATTTATGCACACACTTGACTTTCAACTTGGCCAATGCCCGTCCTCTTGAGCAATATATTACACAAACAAATAATATTCCTTTGAGGAGTGATTATTCCTTCTGGGATGATGCTGGTTTCACCACAAGAATAAAGAATCAATAAACAAACTAAATTTGTAGAAATAATTGACGCCACATCAACTTGTGGTCTCAGAAATTCTCCCAATCCGTTCCATTACTACAGGAATATCCTTTTCAGTAAGTGTAGTAAAACAAAAACGGAACCATCCAGGTTCAATACAGTGACAAGAGGATCCCGGGGTAACATTGATCTTAGCTACATTCAGCAATCTATCCCAGAGCTCTAGCTCCCCCTTTTCACTGTAAGAACGGATGAATCTGCTCAAGTCAGCCCAGCAGCAATAACCACCACTGCTTCTGGCACACTCAATTCCCAACTGATTTAATCCTGCCACAAATGTATTGTACATTTTCTGCAGCCTTAATTTGTTTGTCTTTATGAGCTCTTGTATAAACGTTGTATCTGAAATCATAGAGATAAGCAGTTGCTGAGTTGGAGCAGAAACAGTTGAGAATTTTGCCAATTTTTTGGAAGCAGCCACAACATGCTCATTATAGGAGTAGATAACACCCACTTCAAAACTTGGAACAGAGAGCTCATTTGCTAGATCAAACACTATATGAACTCTGTCCCGATCATGATCTTCTGCTTCCATGATTTCTGCCATGCTCACAAATTCTGTGTTTCCATTGGTAGAGCCTGCAAATATTTCATTAGAGATTATGTGAATGTTTTTCTCTCTAGCAAAGTCCAGAAGATCAAGTAATGTTTCCCGATTTAACAATTTGCCAGCAGGGTTTGAAGGGTTCGATATTATAACTCCACGAACTTTCTGACTACGTTTCTTTGCTTGGTTGAAGGCTTGGTCAAGCGCAGTTATGCTTAGATTGAAGTCATCAGCGCTGCGACAAGGAACAGATACTATATCCACGCCTGTTCGCAATTTTACACCCTCGTCAAAGCTGCACCATAGATTCAAAACTATAATTGTTTTTTACCAGCAGGCAAAGTGGGTAGCAAAACAAGGAGTTTGGAGATAGGAAATCGATTGTTACCCAGGACAATGAGGCGTAGGAACAAGGAATGCATTTCCATTATCTGCTAGGCAGAAGCTTAGAATTTCAATGGCAGTGATGGCACCTGTAGCGAGTACCATGTGGGAGGGGTTGAAGAAAACTGGCTTTTCCAAAACTTGAGACATGAAACCAGCCACAGCCTGCATGATTAGAGAAATAAGATGGAAACACAGGCTTCGCAGTGATGCAGTTAAAAGAGCAACTTTAAGAGAATGCAAAGCATGCATATGCCAGAGAGACTTAGATAAGATACATACCGATCTACAAATAAAATTATTAGAAGCAAGAACCACCGAGAAAATGCTTAGCTTGCCGGTTATTGCACACCTTAATATGCATATATCAAATCAAGATGAGATGACTAATTAAGGTTTCAAAGATTACTATAAAAATGTTATGCTCACCCTATTTGTGCAAATACACATTTACAACTTATGCATGATAAATTCAACTTTCCCCTAACAAAGTCACAGTTAACATTATAATATTAAAAGAATGACACAAATATACTAGGTTAGGTAATAAAACTAAAATAACTAGGAAGAATGTTGGTCTAACTGTTTCAGCAAACTTATTTTCTTTTCTCTTTTGAAAAAACTACGAAGCAACCAAGAAAACATAATTTAGTGTATTTTTGGTTTCACTTTTGGATGAGGCAAACTTGATTCCAGATATTAAAATCGATTTTGACATATTTGAAGGTGTTTGAATAGAACTAATCTTGGCTTCAAAATTAATTCTAACCACTAGAATTTTGAACTTTTGGCTTTATAATTGATTTTCAGCCTCAACTTTATTATTCAATCACTTGTATTCAAATATAAATAATTTTACTTTTAGTAAGAACTAATTTTATAAAATGAATCACCAAGAACCAAACTCACACAAAGTTGAATCAGTTAGGAACTAAGTAATTACTCACCACTTTGAAGTCCATGAATCCATGGTAAGGAGCAAGGTCAGTGATATTGAGGCATCCACAATTTGCTGGTGTCCCCAATATAGCAGCGCTTCCACAGTGACGAATCCATTCTTGAATCAAATCCACAGATAACTACAACAAGAAGGAGAACAGAACAAATCATAAACGCAATTGTAGGTTTGAAAATAAGAGAATAGAAAATAAAAAGAGAAGAAACTCAACAGTGTTTTGGTGCAAACCAAGCTGAATAACACCATCGGGATTATGAATCTGATGGTAAGGGTTATCTGCGACCTTGTTTAAACCTACGTAATAAGGAGATTCTGCAATTATGGAATTGACCCGACCCGATATATAAGCGGATGCGGTTGAACCTCTGACCCGTTGGGAGAAAGAGCGTGGCAAGACGGAGACCTCTGGAAGCGGAAGGTTGTTGGAAGGAGGAGATTGGCGGTTACGGTGACGTGTCTTAAAATAAAGCTGAAGAAAATAGAAGAGAGCACAAGGAATAACTGAACCCCAAATAAGACCACCTGTTCCTTGAACAACTCCTTGCAAAGGCACTATCACTCTCATCTCATAATTCTAGTGTTAATTAATTAATTAATTAATTAATGATACTATTATAATTATTAGGAGGAGTAGAAGAAGAGAGTGAATGAGTGTTGAAGAATATTGGAGGAATAGAAGAAGGATATGATACGTGTCATTTTCTTCTTCTTCTTCTTATGTGTCTTTGCTGCGGGTCCTTTTTTCTTCTCCTTTGATATTTGCCGCTCATTTTAGTTATCACTTTGCGCTTCTTTTAAAACGAGCATAGCCGCCTCGTATTACAAAAATAAATAAATAAATAACTAAATAAATAAAGATGTTTCCACAACTCATGCAGCGAGGGACCTATTGCTTTATGCACCATTCAATTGTGCTTTCATTAGGTTATAGATAGATAGATAGATGCGACAATATAAGAATCAGCCCGTGTTATGATAGCAATACTTAGGTTATTTAAACCACACGTTGGCATTTGCCATAAGATCATTTCTAGGAACTTAATTTACAAATCACCAAACTAGAATATGAGTGTACCTGTTCAAATTGGAAACAAAACAAAAAAACATGGTGCCTGATTCTGTTTTCCTTTCTTTCTTACTATATAACAAAGAAGACTGGAAGGTAACAAAAAGTTGAATTCACTACAATTGAAAAATAGTATAAGTTTAGTAACTGATCAATTGGAAAGTTCTCTTCTTCTTGTGAAACTTGTTCAAGAGAGATTTGGAAATTTGATTTCTTCTGTTAAGGAGTTGTTGTTTCGACATTGGGTGGTTGAAGTGATTTATACTTTGCATACGAGATATGTTTGTGTTGACTTTTTTGGATAAATTAGGTGCTAGAAGTAGTAAGAATCTGCCTATTTTCAATGGGCTCCCTCTAGTTTGGCCCCTTCCTCCTTGCTAATGCTAGAGGCATGAGGTTTGTTAGGAGCTAGTTTTTTTGTACTTATTGATGTATTTAATTTTTATTTTTTATGTTTCAAGACACTTAATCATATTAATTAATTAATTAATAATAATACATTTCAAAGAAAAAAATAGTCTAATAATTCCATAAAACTTATACCTAGTAATTATATTTTTCTGTCTAAAAATGTATTTATTTATTTATTTTTGGGACAAACTAGTAAACTTCAAAAAATAAGTGAGATATTACACAGCGAAATTGAATTTTGGTGGATTCACGCATTCAGCCATTAATAATCGTCTAAACCATCTTAAAAAAATATAGATTTTAATTTTAATTTTAAAATACTAAATTTAAATATGAATAGTTAGATTTTAGTCGAATATGATTGTGTGGAAATGAAAGCCTATTGCATGGAAATCTGGTCCACGACACAACATTTCTCTTCCAATGGATATGTGTGGACCCGCGGCTAAAATAATCTGAAGCGTTAATTTAAAAATAGACGGCTAAAAACGGTTACGAGGTGTAAAGGGAGGAAATCCAATTCCATGGACCCAGCCACCAAAGTACTGGCTTGTTGAAGTGACAGTATTGCAATTTGATGCAAAGCTAACAAGAATCGCAGAGGCGCCGAAATTGCAGTATGCAGAGTAATGCACACTGATAGATAGAATGTGATCAGTGACCACACAAACACAAAAACAAACCCCAAAGCACTACTTCCTCTGTCCTCAACTCATATTGAAAAGGGTAAATCCGTCCATCTCTCCATAGAATTCAAATTTTGGATCGTTATTAATACTAACTTACTAGTCGTTACACACTATTGTTATCCCGGCGCAACGTGACAAACCAAATGAGTATACCAATGGCAGCATTAGAGTATTTTATTAGTAGATTATTACGATTTCTATTTTCTATAACTAGTGATATTCAATATTAATAATAATTCAGTAGATTATTAGATTACATTTTCAAATTTTAATTTAAAAGCGTCAACACGAAACTCTCGCAAAATTAAAATGGAAAGCAGCAACGTTGGTATGTGGAGGCAAGAAATGATGATGATGGAAATAGAGCACCAAGTGTTTGCTTCAGATGAGATTGACCTCGATTACGAGTTTGATGCTGCTCGCTTCTTCGATTTCACTCAACAAGAACCTCTTGCTCAAGCTCGCCAAGCAGAACTTTGGTTCCAAACCGCCGCAACCTACGCTCCTTCTCGTCCGTTACCGTTTCAACTTCTTTTCTTTCTCTCTTTCGATCGCATTGATTTATTTCACGATTACCTTTGTTCATCCGTTTCAGCTTTTGTGGCAAATCAAGTTCTGAAAGAGGAAATCGCGGTCACAACTACAACCACAGTTCATCATCCCAACCCTAACGTTCTTCAGCATTTTGGTATTATTATTGCTTTTATTTATTTATTTATTTATTTATTATTACTATGATGATTATTCTTTTTTTGAAAAAGATTATTATTATTATTATTATTATTATTCATCTATCGTTTTTACTACTATTATTATTACTTCCAAATTGCTATCAAGTTGAGATTTACTGATTAGGTCAACTGTCTGATTTCTACTTGTCAGGTTCAAAAGCACTGAGTGGAAGTGGTAAAATCTCTGGATTATTAGGTGGAGTTCACCAAAATGTGGCCATGCAACCAGGTAACTAATCTGATCACAGAATAATCTTCTTTGAAATTTGTTGTTGGCAATGACATAGCATTTTATAATTCTTCTTCACTAATCAATTACTAATTGCATCACAAACTATATCAGTAGCATTGACACTTCTGATTGAAGACGTGTCTTAGGATCTGACATGTGTCGGGACACATAAATAAATTACATTCAATTAATTCATTTTCCAAAATTATTACCAATGTCGACGTGTCAACGTTGTTTTTGGTGTCCGTCATGTTCTAGGTGCTCACGCTACTGTTTGAAATTGATCTCTTGTGCCATTGCCAATTTTTGTTGTGAACTGTAGTTTCAATTTTTCCTTTTCTAATAATTCATTAGATTGTGCTTCTATTATTTTATACTCATAATCTTTGTGATTTTTTCTCTACATATCTGTATCTGTCCTGTTATTTTGTATCTCAACATTTCATTTTAATTTGAGCTTGACATGTGTTTTTCATTCTTTCCAGGACTGACCTTTAATAGCAAGACAACCAATGACGGTTTGAATTCTAAGGCTAAATTTGCTAGGGTGAAGCGTTCATCAACACTGATGAAACCTACAGCTAGTCAATTGGCTAAGCAAAACTGCCCCGCTCAAATTGTTGGTTCGAGGTGATTATTGGAGAACTTGTCATTTATTATGGTTCAAAGCCATGAAATATCAAGGAAAACCGAAGAGTGAAGCAACACTGATTAATGGATTATTTTGCAAGCATTTGAAATTTATCATGGTGCATTCTACCATAAACGTTGTATTATTGCATTGATCCCATAGCTTTTTCTCTTTAATGCTCTGGACTCTGATGTTATTATGGCAGTAGTTATCTAATCTATGGATGCCAAATGAACTGCATTTCCTTACATCTTGTTAAACTTCCTTTGTTCTCAGGTTTCAGAAGGTACAATCTCATAAGAAGGAGATTAATTTAGCTAACTCTTCTGAGATAGAGAGTCAAGCTGCCAAGCGGCAGAAATTAGAGAGTGGTCTCTTGTGCAAGGTTTGTAGACCCTTCTTCCCATGATTATCTAATAATTGAAGAAGCGGATGTTATATCTGTGTGCTTGAACCGCTTAGATATATGCTAGAGGTAGAGGCAGAGATTTTTATCATAAAATTGAACATATTTAGTGCTGTGAAATTTTATGCAACTTGTGATAAGCTGTTGTTGATCATACCATTTTACGAAAATGTTGATAGAGATTGCATTCCATTTTCAGGCATAAAAAATGCTTTATGTTATGAGAACCTAGTGATACTTTTTGTTGATAGCAATTTGATAGATTATGGATTAATAGAATTAAAGTTGATCTCATGTTTGGCTGGTAGCATGAAAATACTTTAGTTAAGTCTTTTATAATACTCTTGGTTTTCTATTCATTTTAGACAGCAGTTGAAATATGTACCATATCTTTCTTGTGACAGGTTGGTGATGTGAAGTCACAAACTAATTTTGTCCACAAGACACCTAAAAAGGTATGAATCCTAATGCATTATGCTAGTACAGTAGTACTTCCTTAGTAAAATTAGATTGTGCAAACTTGCCGAATACATTTCATTTGACTTGCATCATATTATGTCCCATTACCATATATTTTTTGCCCTCTTTTTTCCCTTCATTTCTTTCTTTTCGTATTTGGTTTTGTAAACAGATGGTTTGTTAAGTAGAGTTTTCCTTTACAAATTGGATTAGCAAGAGTAGTTGAAATCCTTTAGGCAAATCGTATATATTGAGTAACAAGAAAAAAGTTTCACGTGATGGTGGTCTATAAATTTGTATATTCTTGCAGATTGTAACTGCTGATCAAAACTCTGGATGTTCCAAGCTTAAGATAACTGTTCCTAGAGAGCCTGACCTAGAAACATCTCATAGAGCACAAAGGATTAGGTTCGTCATTGTGCTGTTTGATGGAATTTTTATGAAGCTGAATTTTATGCCTCGCATAATGAAGTTAAGATATTATATGTGCTTTCCAGACCCAAGAATGCTGCAGAAACAGAACTCGTGGCAGTGGCTGTACCCAAATTCAAAGCACGCCCGTTAAACAGAAAAGTTGGTATTTCATATAGATAGATTTAGTTTGGTTAGCTTAGTATTGGTAATTGGTATATCTTTTCAATCTTATCCTCTAACTATTTATGCTCATAATCTAGATTCTTAATGCTCCTTCATTACCACTTCCCAAGAGGACCACTGCACGGTTGCCAGAATTTCAAGTATGCTCTTGATACTTTCATAGTTCATTCTGTTTCATCATCATTGGGTTTGACCTGACTCATTTAGTCGATGAGTATAGTAAGATAGTAAATACAAAGACTTAACTTTCCTAATTACTATATTTATGCAATACACTTAACCCAGACATAATGTAATACATCTCTTACACATTAATCAGTAATATTGGAGGTCGATTGAAACAAATGATTAATCAGACAAACGGGTATCTTCAGCAATCTTTATCCAAAATCTCAGATTTTTTATGTCTTCTCAGGAATTTCACCTCAATACATGGGAAAGGGCCATGCAGCATACATCTACTACTTCATCACCAACACTTCCATGCAATGTTTTGGCTAAGGTTAATTTAGTTGATACAATTTTAAATAGTAACCTTGTTTCTTTACATCATTGTGTATTGTCAATGCCATTCAATGATCTTATACCCAATCTATATGAAATACATTGGTTTTGAAGTTTCTGACGCAGCAACTTCTTATGAGCTATGGTTGTCCTACATTTTGTTGATTTAGTTTCCTGTTGTAAGATAGATATGACTAATCTCTGGGAAATTGTATTTTTCTGTTTGCAGGATTTGGACAAACATGCTACAGTTTCTGCTCCACAAAAGAGAACCAAGGATTTGAGAAGGTAGCAAACGCCATAGGAATAATAGTTCATACTTGATAATCCGTGAAACAAGAGTACTAATTTGAAATGCTGTCTCTGCATAGGCCATCTGTGATGGGTGCTCCAAATCATGATGAATTGGATTGTGGGCATAATTTTAAAGCTCGACCAATTAATAAGAAGGTAATGAGACTCTGTAAATAAATCTAGGAAGTGATACTTAGACTGTAGTTTGTGTGATAAATGAATGTGAACATTGATTGAAATATATTCAAAGGGTACATGTGGGATCTAGGTTGTCTGGGACCAGATTACCTTACAGCCACTGCAGTCAGCACACATTACTTGTTGGATCAAAGATTGGACGGTTTGTATTCCAACTTCACCAAATCAGATTTGAAATACTAACTTGGATTATGAACAATCCAATCTTGATCCAACTACCTAGATGCGTTGACAACTTCTAATCCAAATCTCGTGTATGTATGTGATTTTTGAATTTCTAACTTTTACCTAGTACATTTTCCAATTTGCTCCAATTTTTTAACCTAAAACAATTCTTAAATTTATCATTCATAAAGTGTAACATTCAATTTTTAACTTGAATATTTTTTTGAGTATCATGTAGAAAGGCAAATTATTGTTAAATACTTGGTCTTTGGCGAAAATATGAAAATTGCTATCTGTACGAGGATTTGGAAACATCAATTAAGATGGAATTTAATAATAAGGAACCAATATATTTTCAAGAGCCATGTTTTTTCTTTCCTTTTGGTTTTGATTCTCTACATTGTTTCTATTTTTAAATCGATGTTTGAACGAGTCCAATGCAGTTGATTAATCCATGTGGCAAATCTCATTTTGTGGATGTGGGTTGGTCGACGTTAGATTATCTTTTATGTATCACTGACACTTTAAATTGAACGTGTGTTTGGTGTCCGACATTGACATGACACCTACACATGCAGTTACGTTCAATCACTTACATTTTTCCAAATGATTAATGACATTTACGTGTCCATGTCTTGTCCGATGTCCATGTTTGTGTCAGAGTTTCATAGATTACATTCACTAGCCAATAGTAGATGAAGAAAGTAAAAGGCAAAATACTTTCATATTTTATTACGACAACCCTAAGTTGTTTATATAGGAAAAGAAATTACAATAGTAATACTGAGTAATAATGACATAATCATAAAATAAAAATCAACAGAATAATATAAAATAAAAGATAATCAAATCTGATTTATCTTGATTCTTCAACACCCCCTCAAATTGATGCATAGATATCTATCATGCCCAACTTGGCTATAAGTCGCTTAAAATTGGGTCTTGCCAAACTTTTTGTCAAGATATCAGCAATTTGTTGATTGGAAGTCACAAATGGTAGGCATATAATTCCAGCATCAATTTTTTCTTTTATGAAATGGCGGTTAATCTCAATGTGTTTGGTTCTATCATGTTGTACAAGGTTGTGAGCTATACTTATTGCTACTTTGCTATCACAAAACAATTTTAAGGGTGACTCAACTTTCATTTTCAGTTCGTCAAAAAGTTTATAAATCCACAAAAGTTCACAGATTCCTTGAGCCATTGCTCTGAATTCGGCTTCTGCATTGCTTTTAGCAACAACCCCTTGTTTCTTACTTCTCGAAGTGACTAAATTTCCCCAAACATAGGCACAATATCCAGTAGTGGATTTTCTATCAGTAATTGATCCTGTCCAATCAACATCTTTAAATATAGAGGTTTCTTTGTCATTAGTTTTCTTGAAGTACAAACCCTTTCCAGAATTGGATTTCAAGTACCTTAAGATCCGATAAACTGCCTCCAAGTGTTCTTCATAGGGAGAATGCATGAATTGGCTTACAACACTCACAGAGAAAGCGATGTCAGGTCTAGTGTGGGCTAGATAAATAAGTTTGCCAACCAACCTCTAGTATCTTCCAATATCAACAGGAACAATGACTTTCTCCCAAAGTTTAACATTTAATTCCATAGGAGTATCTATTGGTCTACAACCACTCATCCCAGTTTCTTTCAAGAAATATAGGATGTATTTTCTTTGTGAAACAACAATTCTCTTCTTTAAGCAAGCAACTTCCATACCAATAAAATATTTAAGCACACCTAAATCTTTGATCTCAAAGTCTTTTGTCAAATTTTTCTTCAATCTTTCCATCTCAACAATGTCATCTCTTGTGAGAATAATATCATCTACATATACAATTAGAATTGCAATTTTACCAACATTAGAGAACTTCATGAACAGAGTATGGTCTGATTGTCCCTGCATATATCCTTGTCTTTTGACCGACCGGGTGAATTTTTCAAATCAAGCCCTTGGGGATTGCTTGAGACCATAAAGGGATTTTTGTAGTTTGCACACATTTGAACCAAACTTATCTTCAAAGCTAGGTGGACTATCCATGTATACTTCCTCCTCCAAATCACCATTCAGAAAAACATTTTTTTACATCAAGTTGGTTAAAAGACCAATCTAAATTCATCGCCAAGGACAAGAGAACTCTAATAGTGTTTAATTTGACAACAGAAGAAAAAGTCTCTGAGTAATCAATGTCATATGTCTGAGTAAACCCTTTAGCCACCGAGTCTGTCTTGTATCTTTCAACGGTGTTATCAGAATTATATTTCACAGTGAACACCCATTTACAGCCAACGGTATTCTTTCCTGTAGGTAACATCATGACTCTCCAGGTTTGATTCTTCTCAAGAGCTCTCATCTCCTCAAGAACAGCTTCCTTCCATTTTGGAATTTTTAGAGCCTCCTGTACATTTTTTGGAATTTCTACAATAGACAACTTAGAGGTAAACGTAGCAAATGAAGAAGGCAATTTTGAGTATGACACATAATTAGACAAAATATGTTTAGTGCATGATCTGATAAGTTTTCTAATTGCAATAGGAATGTCTATATCAGGATACTCAACGTGATTCATAAGAACAAAAGAACTTACCCGTATCAAGATGATGTGTTGAATTATCTATTGGTTAAGAATCTTGGAAGGGTGGGAGAATATGTCCTTCATTTCTCTGTTTATGGTTTCTTCTTTCGAAGACATTTCCCTTCAAGTAGGGTCAATGGTAGTAAACCTGCTTTGTGTCTCTTTATCTAAGTCATTATGTTGTGATGGCAGTGGTGATCCAGTGGATACATCTTGGTATTTCTCAAAATCCTGTTCAACATGATCGAACCAAACATGTTGAAATTGATAGACATTTTATAAAAGAGAAAGTAGATGCAGGTCTGATTTGCATGTCTTTTGTCCCTACTTCACAACAAGTTGCTGATATCTTTACCAAAGGTCTGTTCAGGCCCAGTTTTGAATTTCTTGTAAACAAGTTGATCATGCTAGACATATATGCACCAACTTGAGGGGGGGTGTTGACATATAGCAATCAGATTTGATATGATTGTGTTTATTAGTTGATTTTCTATTTAAGTTTATTTGTATTTTGAGAAAGAATCAAATCACTTTGATTTGATTTATTTCCTAATTTATTTTTTCTTTATTCTCTGCATTCATTAGATAGCTGATAGCATTGCATTTTAAAGCCCCCACATCTGCTATATATATATCATGTTTGTACTGTTTCAGTTTCAATAATAATAAAAAAATTTATTTCCCTCTTGTTTTAACCTAGCTGCACCCTAAAACACAAAACAAAGCTGCTTTTTCGTACAAGTTTTCAAAACTCAATAATATTTTTAGCTTTCAATTGTCAATTTTTATATGCCTTCAAAATGTTAATTGAATTACAGTATCCATGTATAAATAGTAAATCTATAAAATCTATTTTTTTGACCTAGTGTTGGTTTTAAGCGAAATTATTTCAGAAACAGTATTTTTATAGAGCTCAAGTTATTGTACTTATTACTTAAAGTCAATATAAGTAAATCATTGTCAATAAAAGCACTATCTGCTGTATGTTATTTGTTATTCTATGTAGAGTATGATATTTTTATGTTTAGTTTAAAGGAACTGTAATTATCATGGAAGTAGTTTTGGTCCTTGAAAGATGTCAAATGTGGAAGTTCAGATAACTTTTTGATAGAGTTCTTTTTTTTTTCTTTGTTATTTGTATCAAGTAGGATATAGTAGTACTTTTCTTTTCCCTATTGTTTGTGTGATCCGCTGTACTTACTACTGTATAAAATTTTGTCTAGATACTTTCAAGTAAAGGAGAGATTGGTGTTTTCCACAACATTAAGCAGGAAACCACTGTGCCGATGGTGAGTTGGTAGTTCATCACTTTGTCACCCCTTGGATGGAAAAATTTAACGATAACACATGTTGCTTTAATTCACACAGGAATTTAATTTCCGTACAGAAAAGAGGGCTCAACACAACCCGCCAATTGAACTCTTTAGTAAGGTGAATTCATACTAATTGTTTTCTTAGTCAGTCTCTTGTTTGTTGCAATTCCTTGAATTTCCTAAGGACAATCTTGCATTATAAATTCCTCACTTCATAAAGATATTTAATTTCACAATTTTCATTCATTTTTTCTTTTTTGAAATGCTAGCAGCTGTCCCTAACATCTGGAACTCAGTCAAATAATGGAACTATGTCGAAACTACGTCCACATTTCAAAGTGTTCAGAAAGGTTTTCCTTCTATGATTTTGAATTGAATGTGAGAATTTTGGACGACTTTTCGTTTTTCTTACTCATTGAGTTATTTGTTTTTGGGTGCTAGGATTCAAAAGAAAATATGGGAACTTCTTGTCATCTGAACCAAAAGGTAAAAGGCTACCCTACTTGAAAAATATAACTATATAAGTTACTTAGCCTCTGATTTCAATATCCATCGTTGTTATTTATTTTCCTCCTTTAATTTTGTATAATAATTGAATGTCGTTGTATCTTTTATTGATACATCATACTATCATAGACATTAAATGTCATCTTATGGCTGACTAATGATGTAGGAAAATCCTTTCATAGTTGGAGAAAAAGATAAACAAATTCATAGTGGGCGTGACGGTTGTATCAGTGAAGTTGGTACTCTGTTGAGTGCAAGGAGGTATGCATAATTGGTGCTACTGCATTTCATGTTTGTTAATTTGATTTTTTATTTCCGTTCTCAACTGAAATGCTCCAGGAGCTTGGGAATTCGGTGACAGCAAGTCGACAATTACAAACGAGGCAATTTTACAAGACTTTTGTTATGCACACCAGAATTTTCCAGGCGAATTTGAGAGCCAATTGAGACATAACCGAATCTTGTAGGACCCAACAACTCTTCTCAGATTGTTCCTTCTGTACAGAGAATCATACAAAATTAGGACATAAGTGAGCATAGATTTCTTTTTATTTTTTTGTAGAAAGAAATGAGCATAGGTTTCTAAGTTCATCACTCCTATATTGTACAAATACTCCATTATGATTTACATGATGAAAAGTGTTTATGTTTTCCAATTCCTCCACTTGTAAACCAGATTTGGATAGAATAAACACAGAAACATGGCAGCACATAGAAGATATAGAAACAATTGGCAAGTTGGAAGTCACTTAGGCCTCAAAATTCTCATAACATTAATAAAATTAAGGGAAATTTATGATTTCAATTTAGTGACTTTACGGTTTTAGGCTTTTGAAAAAATAAAAATTTATATTCAATCTCTGTAATTTAAGATTATCATTTTTTGGTTTTGGATGTAATTTTTCACATAACTTGGATGACGTGACATGCTGACTTGGTATACCACATGACATTAAGTTACTACGTCATCATCCAATGAGTGGCTACCACATGATAGAGATGAAAAATAAAACAAATCCTAATTATAGGGATGCAAAATGAAAACTAAAAGTTACATAGATGAAAAATGAAAAGTAAAAAACTTTAATTTCAATATTTAATATCAACTACTCGTATGCAAGTTTGTCATCATTGTAAAATAATGTTTTTTTTTTTTCTTTCTATCTTCACTCTTTTTCTATAGTAAATGTTACATTAAATTTCTTTTCTTTATCTTTATTGTCAATACTATCCACAAAACATTATTTTATATGTAGGTGTCATAGAGTAAAAATCGTACTAGACGTTAGACTCTTAAAAGTCTAGCATCATGTGAGGTCACAATTCTTTAAGACATTTGCTTCTAAATCTATTCTTCTTAAACTCATATTTGGTCATTACATGAATTTTTCTATATATAAAAAACTTGTCTTTTTGTTCATACACTTTTCCAAGCCAAAAATAACATTTGGCAATCTTTCGGAGATTTATGTCCAAAAAATAGATGAATGTTTTACAATGTAGCTATTTACAGTTTGGCAACGAACCCAAGTCCATAAAATTTAACACCAAATTATAGCGGCTATTACTATGAGAGTGACTTAATTCAACTACTCCTATATTACCTTCCAAAAAATAACTTTCCTCACTTGTATTTTCCCTTTATTTAATACAAATAAGCCGTCCCATGCCAGCACCTTGCATCTTCTTGTTTCCAATATGTAGTAATTATAATAAGTAATATATAAAACTAAGGCCAATTCTGTTTTCTATGGTATTATATATCTATCTATATATACACACATGCATGACACTAGTTTAGTCCAAACACACAAGCAATTTTCTCTCTTTATCAAATTCTAAATCATGGAGAAAACCAAGTTCACAGTAGAGCTTGCATTGCTTGTTGCTCTCATTTTCATGCTTAGCAGCATCAACCCAGTTACATCAGCATCATTGGCAGCAGAGGAAAACCAACAGCATGAGCATGAAAACTTAATGACATACATTGTTCATGTCAAAAAGTCAGAAAATGCTGCTTCCCTTCAATCACAAGATTTACATGAATGGTACCATTCATTCCTTCCACAAACCTCTCACAAAAACAGAATGGTTTTCACTTACCGCAACGTAGCCTCTGGATTTGCGGTACAGTTGACACCAGAAGAAGCCAAATCTCTTCAAGAGAAAGAGGAAATTGTGTCAGCAAGACCTGAAAGGACACTTTCATTACACACAACTCACACTCCAACTTTCTTGGGTCTAAAACAAGGACAAGGTTTGTGGAGTGATGATAACCTTGGAAAAGGTGTCATAATTGGTATCATAGACACTGGTATATACCCTTTTCATCCATCTTTCAACGACGAAGGAATTTCACCACCACCTGCAAAATGGAAAGGCCATTGTGAATTCACAGGAGGCAGAACATGCAACAACAAGCTCATAGGTGCAAGAAACTTACTCAAAAGTGCAATTCAAGAGCCTCCATTTGAAACCATTTTTCATGGAACTCACACTGCTGCAGAGGCTGCAGGAAGATTCGTCAAAGATGCGAGTGTTTTTGGGAATGCAAAAGGTGTAGCAGCTGGTATGGCACCTAATGCTCACATAGCAATCTACAAAGTGTGTAATAGTAATGAAGAATTGGAATGCCCTGAAAGTGCTATTTTAGCAGCAATGGATATAGCTATTGAAGATGGTGTAGATGTTCTTTCTCTTTCACTTGGTCTAGGTTCTCTTCCATTTTTTGAAGACCCAATTGCAATTGGTGCATTTGCAGCCACTCAAAATGGAATCTTTGTCAGTTGTTCAGCTGCAAATTCTGGCCCTGGCTACAGCACTCTCTCAAATGAAGCTCCATGGATCCTCACCGTCGGTGCAAGCACAATTGACAGAAAATTAGTAGCATCAGCAAAGCTAGGAAACGGAGAGGAATATGAAGGTGAAACACTTTTCCAACCCAAGGACTTTTCTCAACAACTTTTGCCACTTGTTTATGCAGGTTCATACGGAAACTCAAACCAGTCACAGACACAAACAAGTAATCAGTCCTTGTGTGTTCCAGGATCCTTAAAAAACATTGATCTAAGAGGAAAAGTAGTGTTATGTGACATAGGTGGAGGTATACCAAGTGATTTAAAAGGACAAGAAGTTCTAAATTCAGGTGGTGTAGCAATGATCCTTGCAAATCCAGAAAGACTTGGTTTCAGCACTTTTGCGACTGCTAGTGTTCTACCAGCAGTTGAAGTGAGTTATGCAGCTGGTTTATCAATCAAATCTTACATAAACTTAACCAACACACCAACATCAACATTGTTATTCAAAGGAACAGTAATCGGCGATTCACTTGCACCTTCTGTTGTTTCATTTTCTTCTAGAGGTCCAAGCCAAGAAAGTCCCGGAATTCTAAAACCAGACATCGTAGGACCTGGTGTGAACATTTTAGCAGCATGGGCTATCTCAGTAGACAACAAAATTCCACCATACAACATTGTTTCCGGAACTTCAATGTCTTGTCCGCACCTAAGTGGAATTGCTGCATTGCTCAAAAGTTCTCACCCTGATTGGTCTCCGGCTGCTATAAAATCGGCAATCATGACAACTGCTACTACAAAAAACCTTGGTGGTTTACCTATAATGGATCAAAGGCTTTTACCTGCTGATGTTTTCGCAACTGGTGCAGGACACGTTAACCCTGTTAAAGCAAACGATCCCGGTCTTGTTTATGATATAAAACCAGAAGATTATGTTCCTTATTTGTGTGGTTTGGGTTATTCTGATAAAGAAATTGAAGTTATTATACAGTGGAAAGTGAAATGTTCTGATGTGAAAAGTATAGCAGAAGCAGAACTTAATTATCCTTCATTTTCTATTCTTTTGGCGTCTGATTCACAGTTTTATACAAGAACTTTGACTAATGTTGGGCCTGTGAATTCAACTTATAGAGTGGAAATTGAGGTTCCTTTGGCTTTGGGAATGAGTGTGAATCCTAGTGAAATAACATTTAGTGAGGTGAACCAGAAGGTTAGTTACAGAGTTGATTTTATACCACAGATTAAAGAAAATAGAGGGAACCATACTTTTGCTCAGGGTTCTATCACTTGGGTGTCTGATAAACATGCAGTTAGAATCCCCATATCTGTTATTTTCAAATGATTGATGACATATATATATGTGCATGCATGAATTGAAAGGAGAGGTTGATATACTCAGAAATAAAGAAGGGGATGGAATTGATTGGTTGTGGAAATTCAAGAGATGCTCTTATATATGTGTGTTATTAATTTCTTTGTAGAAGTTTGTTAGTAATTCACTTGAACTTAAATTTGTTATTGAAATAAAATGGCACTGTTGTGGTAAATTAATACACTGTTGAAGTTTTTTTTTATATGAGCCAATGAATGTTATTGATAAAAGAGATGTTTAATGAAACAAGGAATGCTGAATCCTAACATCAAAAAGTAGCACAAAGCAAATCTACTACTATTAATAAGAAAGTTTAAATATAATATTAAACTTTTAGTCTCCGCAAATTAAAAAATGAGTTCCTTTAGTTTTTGCCGTCAGTTTATTAGACAACGTGGTACATTGCAGTAACTACTTTTGAATTTGCAATGATTGAATAAAAATAAAAACTTGTAGGAATTAAAAAACAACGCTATAATCGCCGGAACTAAAACTATATTTGAATCTAAAAAGAATATACTACAAAATAGAATAAAAGAAATAGAGCAGATGAATAAACAAAATCAAAATATCAGAGTGAGCAAACAGCACAACAATATATCATGGTCCTAAACAAAAAAAAACCTGAGTAAGCCACCAAACCAGCTCTGAAGAAAAATGTTAGCAGCATATATGACAAGAACAAAATGCTATAACTTGACAGTTCAAAGTTGACACTCCAAAAACGGATTGGTGTCAAGTTTCATCAGCATTTCATTTTTGTTGATGCTTATTTGTCACTCTTACTCAACCTTGCCACTTTAGCTAGGATAGTATAGGGAACCTTTGCAATGGTTTTTTTACTAACATTTTTCCTTGAATATATTACCGAGTCAATGCCAATTATTGTATTATTATTAATATAAGTTGTAGTCAATTCTTGTCAAAAAAAAAGTTGTGGTTAATTATTATTAAGAACTAATTAATAGATGAATATGTGTTGGACTTTAGTTTTGAATGAATTGTGATGAAAATGTATGAAAACCTACATATGTGAGTACTTACTCCAACTCACTTGACTTAATCGTCAAATATTATTTAGATCTAATGAGGATGTTCTTTTCTTCGAAATTCAAATTTGAGGTAAAGAAAAGGGTGTTGATACTCACTTTACACACGTTTCATTACTAATAATTTTATACTTTTTAAAAAAATTTATATATATACTCATTCTTTTTTATTTAATATTTTTATGTATTATATAGATTTTAATTTTGATGAATTTAATTTTATTATTTTTTACTACTATTATTTTATTATATTAATTAAGTATACTATATATGATTTTTAATTTTATTATTTTATATATATGGTATGCTAAAAAATTAATTAATCAATGATATATTATGATAACATCTTTCCTCAAAATTATGATATATCATTACTTTTTTCGCTTTAATTACAAAATTTCTATTTTTTATTTTGATTTTGTTTCCAGTCTTCAAATGATTTGTACAATGTCTGCCTCACTGCTTTATACGATGTTTGTATTCATATTTGAAGAGTTACATTGTGTGATATGAAAAATTCAATTTTTGAAGAATGTTAGGAATATTGAATAATGGCAAAATATTGACGAATTTTGGAAAAAAACAAAATCAAATTTTTAATAATGCAACGAATATTGAGGCAAGTATTTAAATGTTCATCAATTATAGTCTCATATGAATATGAATTGAATTGTCAATTTTATTTTGTTTTAATTTTCTATATGTTGTCACCGTAAAAAATAACCTTATTTGAGAGGTGTCAGACACAAAAGTTATTTGAACGAAAATTATCTCAAAATCTTTTAATTTTCTATACTTTTTCTATAAATTAATTATCTCAAAAAGTTATTTGAACGAAAATTATTTTTAAAATGCTCCAAATTAGAGGATGAACTTTGCGTGGTAAAAAAATAAAAACCACAAAGATGATAACATTGTAAGATACGTGTGAGTAATGGTAAAAAAAAGAGCTATGTGTACAAATGTTAAAGAAATTACGATAATTCGTCTTTCTTTATATTGTTATCCTTTTCATGTTTTAAGATCATCTATATTTTTTGTTTGATAATAAGATCATTCATATTAATATGTCAAAATTTGAGATATTTGAATCACCATCTTTAAATTCCAAAACAA
Source organism: Cicer cuneatum (assembly GCA_037974295.1). Lineage (NCBI taxonomy): Eukaryota > Viridiplantae > Streptophyta > Magnoliopsida > Fabales > Fabaceae > Cicer > Cicer cuneatum. The sequence goes on along the minus strand of JBBPBO010000002.1, from coordinate 2,545,046 downwards.
TTTGAACAACCTTCTCAAAATCTTTTTTTACTATACTATTTCTTGTTTTTTTGCATTTGGTTTTGCCCTTTGTTTCGCCACTTCAACTCATCTTATAATTTGTTTAACAATTTATTTCCACCAATTATTTCTCAACCTTTTAATAGAAAACCAATTCACTAATAAAATGTTTTATTTAATTTAAAAGTAATAAATATTGACACGACTTCCACTTAATCAAATTATTCAAGTGACATCATCAAAATTAATAGTCAAATTAATAAGTAGGACAAAATATTTTAATTTAAAAAAATAAAAAAAATCAAAATTACAAATTAGTAAAAATAGAAAACTAGGTGTTTTAAATCTATATAATATAAAACTTGTCGGCCAAAAATAACATTTGGCAATCTTTGGAAGATATACATGTCCAGAAAACAGATGTACCTTTTATAGAGTAGCTATTTACAGTTTGGCACCGAAACAAAGTTGATAAAAATTACACACCAAATATATAGCGGGCAATACTATGAGAGTACCTTAAAAAAAGTAACTTTCATCACTTGTATTGAATACAAGTAAGTCGTCACAGGCCAGCCAGCACCTTGCATGTTCTTGTTTCCTCTGTATAATAATAACTAGTGGGGGATTGTGCTTCGGATAACTTTGTTTTGTACTAAAACACTGAGATAAATAAAATGATATAAATTTATGTCGACTATTATGTATTATAAAATAGACAGAACAAATTATATAATATTTCTACAAAATAAAAAAATTTAAAGAAGCACTTATTTTTGTACCAAAAATATAAAAGAAGTCTTCATTTTCTTATTAAAAATACACATTAGTATTACAAATAGAATTTAATCTTTTGAAAAGTTAAACTATTTAATATATTAACACCTTGGATAACAAAAACTATATAAAAAATAAAAGAAATCCTTATTTTCTTAATAGAAATGTTCATTAATATTCTTATTTCCATATTTTAGTTTTTTTTTATAAAAAGATTTAAGTTGTAAACTTTTATGAAGATATATGACCTATGTGAAAAAAGTAAAAGACAAATATGTTACGGCTAAATCGGAAAAGGAGTTTAAATGTAATTTTGCATATATTGTATTATATTTTATATGTATTATTCAAAATTAATTACTATTAGAGTTTAATGAAAATGGTTGATGCACAGTGTGTGAGTGTTGTAAATCGCATGGTATCCCGAAAATAAGGTCTAATAATCCAAAATTAGTCGAAAGTTTAAAGCCAAAATCACATGATCAATCAAGTTTTATCTTCGGTTTGGAAAACACATGTAGAGGGAACATATTTGGAACAAATGCATCATAGTGATATAAGTCTATAACACTATACTTGCTCCGTTGTTATTTATAAGTAAAAATATTAATATATTTTGATCTAAAAATTTAATAAAATAGGTCAATATTTTTATCTATAAATAGAAATAGAGGAAAAGAAGTAACCTTTAATGGAACTAAATATTGGTTTATTAAAAGATTTCAAAGTATTTATCTGGAGCTAACATTGTTAATAATAATATATTAACGAATTCAAAGTATTGTTCAGCCAAGAAGAGCTCAAGGATTTAACCCTCACTTACTTATAGTTGAATAAACAAATAGAATGAACCCACCAAAAATAGGCTTAGAAGGCAGCAAAATATAGAAATAGGAGAACAAAAAATAAGGAATGGCAGTTACCACATTAACAATTTTATTTGCTTTGGAGTAACCACATTAAGAATTTTATTTTTGGATTGTCATTAATTTAAAATATATTATCTTTCATTTCAGGGAATTACTAAATGACAATGTACTATTCTCAATTTGTTACCCTTTTTAAATGCAAATTGAGATTGACTTTTGTTATATTTATACTAATAATAAAGGTAGTACAAATTGAGATTAAGAGAATTCATAATGAGGTTTCAGAATCATGGTGAAATTGGAAATAGGATCAACTACACCGAATAAACAGTTTTGTATTAAAGCCATAGGAATAACTAATTGCAATATGCCTTGTAGATTTATATTAAAATTGATTGCATTTTAATTTAATAGAATTAGTATTGCATTAACAGCATTAAATGTAGAATTCACTTGAGAATGAGGATCATTGCTAGTATTTAACCTTAGTACAGGTAATAATAATATATAAAACTAAGGCTAATTTTGTTTTCAATGGTATCAAAACCTATAAAAATATATATATACACATGCATGAAACTAATCTAAGCACAAGCAATTTTCTGTATCTTAATTAAATTCCAAAATCATGGAGAAAAGCAAGTACAAAGTAGAGCTTGCATTGCTTGTTGCTCTCATTTTCATGCTTAGCAGCATCAACCCAGTTACATCAGCATCATTGGCAGCAGAGGAAAACCAACAGCATGAGCATGAAAACTTAATGACATACATTGTTCATGTCAAAAAGTCAGAAAATGCTGCTTCCCTTCAATCACAAGATTTACATGAATGGTACCATTCATTCCTTCCACAAACCTCTCACAAAAACAGAATGGTTTTCACTTACCACAACGTAGCTTCTGGATTCGCAGTGAAGTTGACACCAGAAGAAGCCAAATCTCTTCAAGAGAAAGAGGAAATTGTGTCAGCAAGACCTGAAAGGAAACTTTCATTACACACAACTCACTCTCCAACTTTCTTGGGTCTAAAACAAGGAAAAGGTTTGTGGAGTGATGATAACCTTGGAAAAGGTGTCATAATTGGTATCATAGACACTGTTATATACCCTTCTCATCCATCTTTCAATGACGAAGGAATTTCGCCACCGCCTGCGAAATGGAAAGGACATTGTGAATTCACAGGAGGAAGAACATGTAACAATAAGCTCATAGGTGCAAGAAATTTAGTCAAAAGTGCAATTCAAGATCTTCCAGTTGAAGAACTTTTTCATGGAACACACACTGCTGCTGAGGCTGCAGGAAGATTCGTCAAAAATGCGAGTGTTTTTGGGAATGCTAAAGGTGTAGCAGCTGGTATGGCACCTAATGCTCACATAGCAATCTACAAAGTTTGTAGTGTCAAAGATAAAATTGGTTGCCCTGAAAGTGCTATTTTAGCTGCAATGGATATAGCTATTGAAGATGGTGTAGATGTTCTTTCTCTTTCACTTGGTTTAGGATCTCTTCCATTTTTTGAAGACCCAATTGCAATTGGTGCATTTGCAGCCACTCAAAATGGAATCTTTGTCAGTTGTTCAGCTGCAAACTCTGGCCCTGGCTACAGCTCTCTCTCAAATGAAGCTCCTTGGATCCTCATTGTCGGTGCAAGCACAATTGACAGAAAAATAGCAGCATCAGCAAAGCTAGGAAATGGAGAGGAATATGAAGGTGAAACACTTTTCCAACCCAAGGACTTTTCTCAACAATTATTGCCACTTGTTTATTCAGGTTCATACGGAAACTCAAACCAGTCACAGACACAAACAAGTGATCAGTCCTTGTGTGTTCCAGGATCCTTAAAAAACATTGATCTAAGAGGAAAAGTAGTGTTATGTGACATAGGTGGAGGTATATCAAGTAGTTTAATAGGACAAGAAGTTCTAAATTCAGGTGGTGTAGCAATGATCCTTGCAAATCCAGAAATACTTGGTTTCAGCACTTTTGCTACTCCTAATGTTCTACCAGCTGTTGAAGTGAGTTATGCAGCTGGTTTATCAATCAAATCTTACATAAACTCAACCAACACACCAACATCAACAGTGTTATTCAAAGGAACAGTAATCGGCGATTCACTTGCACCTTCTGTTGTTTCATTTTCTTCTAGAGGTCCAAACCAAGAAAGTCCCGGAATTCTAAAACCAGACATCATAGGACCTGGTGTGAACATTTTAGCAGCATGGGCTATCTCAGTAGACAAGAAAATTCCACCATACAACATTGTTTCTGGAACTTCAATGTCTTGTCCGCACCTAAGTGGAATTGCTGCATTGCTCAAAAGTTCTCACCCTGATTGGTCTCCAGCCGCTATAAAATCGGCAATCATGACAACTGCTAATACAAAAAGCCTCGGCAATTCACCTATAATGGACGAAAGGCTTTTACCTGCCGATGTTTTCGCTACTGGTGCAGGACATGTTAACCCTGTTAAAGCAAATAATCCAGGTCTTATTTATGATATAAAACCAGAAGATTATGTTCCTTATTTGTGTGGTTTGGGTTATTCTGATAAAGAAATTGAAATTATTATACAGTGGAAAGTGAACTGTTCTGATGTTAAAAGTATAGCAGAAGCAGAACTTAATTATCCTTCATTTTCTATTCTGTTGGGTTCTGATAAACAGTTTTATACAAGAACTTTGACTAATGTTGGGCCTGTGAATTCAACTTATAGAGTGGAAATTGAGGTTCCTTTGGCTTTGGGAATGAGTGTGAATCCTAGTGAAATAACATTTAGTGAGGTGAACCAGAAGGTTAGTTACAGAGTTGATTTTATACCACAAATTAAAGAAAATAGAGGGAACCATACTTTTGCTCAGGGTTCTATCACTTGGGTATCTGATAAACATGCAGTAAGAGCCCCCATATCTGTTGTTTTCAAGTGATTTATATATGTGCATGCATGAATTGAGGGGAGAGGGTGATATACTCAGCAATAAAGAAGGGGGTGGAATATATTGGTTGTGGAAATTCAAGAGATACTCTTATATATGTGTGTGTTACTTCCTTTGTAGATGTTTGTTAGTAATTTATTTGAACTTAAATTTGTTTATTGAAATGAAATGGCATTGTTGTGGTAAATTAATACACTGTTGAAGCTTTTTTTATGAGCGAATGAATGTTATTGATAAAAGAGATGTTCATTGAAACAAGGAATATTAAGTCCTAACATCAAAAAGTAGTACAAACTACAATGCAAATCTACTACTATAAAAAAGAAACTTTAAATATAGTTTTAGACTTTTATTCTCTGCAAATTAAAAATGGTTTGATCTTATTAGGCTACTTGATACGCAAGAGACTAAAAGTAATTGTTTTTGAATTTGTAAGGATTGAATTCATGTTATTGAATTTATAAGTACTAAATTCAAATAAAAAACTTACAAAGATTAAAAAAAAACTATATTTAAACTTAAAAAGAATATTGAACAAAATAGAATAAAAGAAATAGAGCAGATGAATAAACAAAATAAAAATATCAGAGTGAGCAAACAAACAGCACAACAATATATCATGGTCCTAAACAAAACAAAATATAGACTTTAGTCTTCAACAAGTTTAATATCAAGCATACAATTTTTTCATATTGTAATTTGTATCTATGTTTATCTTGTTAAATCCATAAATCTTGTCATCCATTGGTATAAATTTTTAAAACTGAAAATGAAAATTTATAAAATACAGGTTAGAAGTATTTGAAATGTTTGACAAAAATATGAAGAGATTTAAAAAAAAATAACATTAGATTAGTATAGTTAGTATTTCGTTGAAGGTGGAAATTGAGTTGACTCCCTTATTATTAATTCCCTCATCCTAATCATCTTGTAAATCTTATAACTTCTGAACAAGCTCTGATTACTTGGTTTGAAAAAAATGTTTTATATTTTGATTACTTTTTCACTTTTTAATTACAAAATTTCTATATTTTATTTTGTATCCAGTTTTCAAATGATATGTACAACTCACTCCTTAGATCTAATCGAAATTTTTGTCAAACTTTCTGAAGCCCTGAAGCTGTAAGTCATTAATTAAGTGGATGTAGCATAGAAATTTCAGAATATGAATTTGTATAGATTTCTTTTCACATACTAAGTTTTGGAGTACATCCATTAAGGCTATCTTTTAAGTGTGTAACTAACTACTACTTACGTAACATTGTTTCAAAGAAAATAATACTGCAATACATAATCAATAATTTCATTTCTCAAATTAAGCAACTAATAATTATGTGTTTGAGCTTCTTCAGGCAGCCAATAATTTCATTTCTCAAATTAAGCAACTAATTATTTCATTTCTCAAATTAAGCAACTAATAAGCTCACCTGGTTGTAGAATAGTGCTTAATTAATTAATTAATTAACCTGCTAGCATTGTACACAGTTTATGTGACTTGTGTCTAACGCCACAGAACCGGTAGCGGGCATCACCATGCAATACAAGTGCCTTATAATTTATATTAACAAAGTGCATTGTTGAGAACTACCTTCCAGTAAAAATCATTCCATATATACAATTTATCGTTAACAACCATGTTAATGATTCTCCCTCCACACTATATAACTATATTATTTCATTCTCACTTACTAGCAATCAAATTAACATGTCCATAACCAAGATAATGAAACTAACTGCAATATTGCTTCTTGGTCTCATTTTTGTGTTAACTATCTGTCAAACTTCAGCACATAAATATCGAGAATTTGTAGAACTAGAAGATGAAAGTAGCTTATTAACTTACATTGTTCACGTCAAAAAGCCTAATTCTCTTCAATCTAAAGAGAATTTGCATGGCTGGTACCATTCACTTTTACCAGCCAGTACAAAAACTCAGAACCAGAAGCGCATTATTTTCGCATACCGAAACATAGTCGATGGATTCGCGGTGAAATTGACACCCGAAGAAGCAAGGGCTCTGGAAGAAAAGGAGGAAGTTGTTTCAACTCGACCCGAAAAGATTCTCTCATTGCATACAACTCATAGTCCAAGCTTCTTGGGGTTGCAACAGAATCAAGACTTATGGAAAAACTCAAATCTCGGCAAAGGGATCATAATTGGAATTTTGGACACAGGAATATTTCCATTTCATCCTTCCTTTTCCGACGCAGGAATGCTGTCTCCACCTGCAAAATGGAATGGCCACTGTGAGTTCAACGGGGAGAGGATTTGTAACAATAAGCTCATCGGAGCAAGGAGCTTCATCACAGGCACAAATTCATCTCTTCCTTTCGACGATGTTGGCCATGGAACTCACACAGCCAGCACAGCCGCTGGAAGACCGGTTCAAGGCGCCAATGTGTTCGGCAATGCTAATGGTACAGCAGTTGGCATGGCACCAGATGCACATTTGGCAATATACAAAGTATGCAACATCAAAGGTTGTACTGAAAGTTCAATAATAGCTGGAATGGACAGTGCAGTTGAAGATGGTGTTGATGTACTTTCTCTTTCCCTTGGAGGACCTTCCACTCCTTTCTTTGAAGATGGAATTGCACTTGGTGCATTTAGTGCAATTCAAAAGGGAATTTTTGTTTCTTGTTCAGCTGCGAATTCAGGTCCGGAATATGGTACACTGTCTAATGAAGCACCATGGATTCTAACTGTTGGTGCAAGCACAATTGACAGAAAAATAGAAGCAATAGCTAAGCTTGGAAATGGGATGGAATATCTTGGAGAATCAGTTTTTCAACCAAAAGACTTTGCATCAACATTATTGCCATTTGTATATGCAGGTGCAATTAACACAAGTGATGATTCCATTGCCTTTTGTGACCCTATATCATTGAAGAATGTTGATGTTAAGGGAAAAGTAGTTTTATGTGAGCAAGGTGGATTTGTTCCAAGAGTAGCAAAAGGTCAAGCAGTTAAAGATGCTGGAGGTTCTGCCATGATCCTCGTGAACAGTGAACGAGAAGCTTTCAATCCAATTACTGATGTTCATGTTCTACCTGCTGTTCATGTAAGTTACTCCTCTGGTTTATCAATCAAAGATTACATAAACTCAACTTCAACACCAGAAGCCACGATTTTATTCCAAGGAACTGTTATTGGAAATCCATTAGCCCCTCAAGTTGCTTCATTTTCTTCAAGAGGGCCAAGCAAATCAAGCCCCGGAATTCTGAAACCGGATATAATTGGACCTGGAATGAACATTCTAGCAGGATGGTATGTATCATTAGACAACAGTACACCACCGTTTAACATAGTTTCAGGTACGTCAATGTCCTGTCCTCACCTTGGTGGCATTGCGGCGCTGTTGAAAAACTCTCATCCAGATTGGTCACCGGCCGCTATAAAGTCGGCAATCATGACAACTGCAAATGTGGTTAATCTTCAAGGCACGGCTATTTTAGACCAAAGGCATCTACCAGCTGATGTATTTGCAACTGGTGCTGGACATGTCAACCCTTTGAAAGCAAATGATCCAGGACTTGTTTATGATATTGAACCAAATGATTATGTTCCTTATTTGTGTGGTTTGAATTATACTGATAGACAAGTTGGTGTTATTTTGCAACAGAAAGTGAAATGCTCTGATGTAAAGAGCATATCACAGGCACAACTTAATTATCCATCGTTTTCGATTCGGTTGGGGTCCACTTCACAGTTTTATACTAGAACATTGACAAATGTTGGACCTGTTAACACAACTTACAGTGTGGAAATTGATGTGCCTTTGGCTGTGGGTATGAGTGTAAGCCCTGCTCAAATAACATTCACTGAGGTGAAGCAAAAGGTTACATATTGGGTTGATTTTATACCTGAAGATAAAAAGAATAGAGGTGATAACATGATTGCTCAGGGGTCTATCAAGTGGGTTTCTGGAAAGTATTCTGTTAGCATTCCTATAGCTGTTGTCTTTGTGTGAAAATTTAGCAAACGAAATTAAAAGAGCGTGACATTATTGTATAAGGAATAAACATAGGAACTAAAGTCTGCAAATGTGAATGGAATCTTGGAGCTTATTTACAACTCTCTTAATACTATGAAATTATAGGTCTCAAGTAATCTTACTCCATTGTTAATCTTCTTTTAAACAATAGTGATATGAATGCTATCTACTAATAAAGGGTGCAGTAAAAAAACACATCAAACAAGGTGCTGGGAACATTTCTGTTTTAATATTCCTCTACAGCATCGTTTTCCAAAGTATATTCTTGCTTTAAGTTAAAAGCTCTTTTAAAATGGATTATTTTTTAAACTTTGGGTATTGTTTTGCACGTAGCACTTGTTTTTATACAGGACAAATTGTGGACATTTTTTTATAATAATAGAAATTATGTAAAATGACAATTTCACATATGGCACTTTTTCCGCATTAAATACTTGGCATCGACAACAATTATGGCGAGCCCTTATTCTTCCTCTTTTATTATTTATTTTGTATCAATAAAATGACAACCAACCGTGCTGGTAAAGATGTTCTAAAAAAAACGTGCTAGTAATTTAAGACAAAATCAAACAGCCGAGATTCTTAGCTCTTAACTGATGTTTTAGGTATGACAAGGTTGATTCCCATGACAACTTTCCAGTACTGATAGAACCCATTTTCGTTTAAAACAAGATTTTAAATTACTTTTCATTGTGTGAAATTAAAAGGTAAGTTACAATTCGCTCATAGAAAAGGTAAGTATACAAGTACAAGCTAATTTAAATTTCTAGTACCCAGGTAAAGTTAATGCCTAATTTGGCGGCCAATTCCATGATGCCACTCAGCTAGTTGTTACTTATGACTTGAGAAGAGAAGGAGAGCAGTAAGAATATAACAAGAACAGCAAAAATATACAAATTTTGCTTCTCATGATATTTACAAAATATTCAAGGTCTTTGTATTCTTAACAACAAATCAACAATTATGAAATGTAAATCTTACGTTCCATCTATCAATTTCTACAACTAGCAACATTGTTTGTGTATCCAGTTTAGGCCTGCAGACCTCAAGCAATCCAGTAATCTTCTTCTGATCAACTACAGAGCACATACCTGGGGAAAAAATACAGGTTTCTTTAGTGTAAACAACAGAAACATGCCAGCACATAGAAGATACAAAACAAGTCGCAAGTTTCAAAATCATTTAGGCATCAACAATCTCATAACATTAATAAAATCAAAGACGCTTGAATCTGTTGTTCATTACATCAAACTTTGCAAATTTGCTGACAATTTTCCAGAGAAAATTAGAACAATATAAACACAAGTGAATTTTGGTTAATAAACTGAATCTAATTTTTGTACAACAGAAAAAAAAACCTAAAATAAACCTTGCAATTGAATCACATTAATGAGGTACAATAACAATTCCTAATTCTAGATAAATTACAATTAACCTCCACTTTGCAGCTGCATATGGAAAAAAACCACCTAACGGATGACAACACCACAAGACAAAATTAACCAATGAAATGTTACCTTGTTGGAGGAGAAGTTAATTCAAGGCAAATGTGACTGATGCATCCTTTTATGAGAATTGTTCCAGTCTCTATTAGTCTCACCTAAATTCCTGCAAAATGCTTCCTGGCTGTAGAATCACAGAATTGACAACTTATAATTTGGAGTTTAGCAACAGGAAAGGTCTTCACCTATCATCATCGTGTGAGTTACTTCCCAACGATTCTAGCTGTTTCTGAGATGGTTTAGTTGCCTGTAAGAATTTTTATGGCCTGGTTATGGCATCTTGTGACAGCTACCCGTCTAGATAAAAACAAAATAAAAGGGAAATATGATGTTAATCTGCATACTGACACTGCTACGTAACTGTTTCCTGCATCTGCTATGGATCTCCAGGTATTCTTCATAGGACTGCAACAAAACAGCGCACACACAGTCGAAATTAACAAAAGAAACATGAATTTAAAAACAATAAGTTCTTAACAATTGTACTCAAACAATGTAATTGGCTATTTTTTCTCTAGGCAGCATCAAATATTGTAATTATAACCATAGAGCCAAGCTATATTTAATATAATTAATTTTTTCTAAAATTTCTTCACAACACATCAAAGAACTTCAGGAGTGGGAAACACGATAACTTGGCTTTCACATAAGTTAACAAGAGAACCAATGTAAACCATTTTTTGTACATATTATATATTGCACAAATGACAATCCCAAAACTTGGATGACAATTGCAGACATATAAGCAACAGGAATGAGACAGCGTAAATAGACAATGGTAAGAATTCTTTCCAATTTAAGATCATGCAAGTCGCAGGATAGCTGCTCTATTCAAAACAAAATATCATCTAAGTGATCTTTCATTTTGACAAGTCCATATAATCGCACACCATTCTCTAATAAAGCAGATTCCTAGGGCAATTAAACAACAAGGTTGTGAAATTAAAAGGACAAAAGCAAAATGATTGATTAGAGGAGAGATCTTAACCAATACCATGTCAAGAAAATCATCGTCTGTTAGGGAACTAGCTAAAGGGCATTCTGAAGACAGACCCCAATTATCAAATTGTGAAGCCACGTCCTTCTCCATTAGTATCGTCGGAGTATGCCCACTAAAATGAGAACGTTTAATACCTGCCACTTTTGATGACTCAGAAGTGATGGGCGGTATTTCAGTGAATATTCTTCCACTGAATTTCTGGTTTGTTGAATGAAATTTATTAACTTCAGCTTGATTTTGGGAAAATATGGAAGAATAAGCCATAGGCATTGACCACGACAAATGCGGCGAAGGAAAGTTACAATCTTGATCTCCCATTGAACTTGGAGTATTAGCAGAATGACCCTCCGAAGAAAAATTGTTCCTTGATAAACTGCAAATGCAAAGACCAATAAGCAGCAAGCCTCCTTTAAATGCAGCTGAAAGCAAAATATCCTTCACTGTCTATAAAATTTACCTTGCAAGTCCATTCGCATCGTTGTCAAAATCAAGGAGTTCACAAAGAGCTAGACCAATATCTGGAGATAACTCCTGGAATTGGAACTCAGGTCACAAAATATATACACAATTTTCCAAGATCCAAGAGGTAAAAAACGAAAAAACAAAATAAATGAAACCTGGCAATCTCTGCTAATTTTGACAGGTTTATATTCATTCAGTGGATTCTTGAGATGAAGAGTCTTATGGAAAGGCAAGTCATTCAAGCACAGCCATCTGACCTTAAAAGTGCGACCCCAAGGTTTACTTTTACCACTTCCATCACTCCAAACATTGTCTCTCCTCCACCCAATAGAGGACACCATTTGTGCGTACCCTTGGAAGCAGCCACTCATGTTGACACTAAATATAAGGATTACACTACCTGAATTCTGCAAAATATGCAAATAACTCTCAAGAAAAATACTTTTATTTTAATTTAATTTCTTTCTTAACTCTAGACAGACTAAAATGAATATAACACTATTCAACAACATAATTTGATAACAGAAAAAAGGTGGGATCTTACATGAAAAGCTTCTTCCAGAATGGGTTCATTCATGGTTTGAGTAGCCCAAATTCCCTTCTCAATTGACAAACGAATATTTTGATGGTTCAAACTCTTAATGATGAAGTATTTTACATTATACAATTTATCCATTCCAGTTCCACTTGGATGCCCTATCTGACAGTAAGAATGTCCCACTTTATCTGCCCTAGTTGGATTAATGTCTTCATCATACTTGTCACTGGAGCTCTCTAACAAAGGGAATACAGATAAATCTAAAACTGAGAGAAAATAAATTAACGGGAAAAATGTTCACACGTAAAAAGAGATATACATGCATCTACGAAATGTACTGCAATTTTAAATTTATAATTTTTCTCATTATGTTCCCTTCCACAAATCTTCTAAACAAAACAACCTCTGGTTCTACACAATGGAAGCTTATAAATTCACATTTCACATTAAATGTATGTGACAAGAAAACAAACATTATCCCAACCTAGGTCATCTGAATTTCCAAAGTCATGCTTCCGTTCAGCTACTGATGAATCAGCAACTGATGCACTTTCCTTCACACTATCAAAAGACATATCCCAATTGACCTGTCACTAAATAATGACATTTAAATCAGAGTGCAATGCAAAATGGGAATCACAACCACTATGTAAAAACAAGTATGCAGAAATTTTGGATAGCAACACCAATTTTAATAATTGTTTAGCTAAACTTACGACAACCTAGTAAATATGATTAAAAAAAAAACACATAGAAATACTAAAACTTTCACTCTTATACATCGTGGTGAAATCAGCATCATAACAAACACTAGAACTCTGTTTTTTCCCTTAAAATTGGAATGGAAAATAATAGACATGAACATCGCCCAAAATTCTATACGAAAACTCATCAATAAAAATGCGAGAGGAATATCAAACTGTTTCTTACAAGAGCGAAAAAATGAAGTCCAGCAATTGCGACTGATTAAACACATCATCAATACCATTACATTATTGGTTCAAAGAAATAGAAAAATAAAATAGAAAGTGTGGAAGTTGAAGAGACTCAAAAAAATAGAGAGACTGAGCTAGGAACGAACCCTACGTGTCACGTGTCGCTGGCGTTATCACTTCTCTTGTTGCTCTCCAATGGGTAATTACTACTGCTACAACTCCACTCTCCAACACGTACATCAATTATCGCATTGGTTTTCAAAAATGCTTTACTTTCCCTTAAAAAAAGCTTGGTGAACTCAAAGATTATTTAACAAATTTAAAATCATTAACTTAAAAATTAATAATTTGATCTCTACGGTATAAAAACCCCTAAATCATTTATTCTTTAATCAATCACTAATTTTTATTTATTTTTTCTTTTTTTGCATTTAATGTAACATCCAATAGTGATAATTATTTTTTTTGTCTGAATAGTGATCATTATTTAATTTAACAAAAATTCCACATTATTAATAGTAACTTCAATATTGAAGAATTTATAAAAGATTTACAAGAGTGACTTATATAATGTAGAATTCGCTTAAAATCTTGTGAATCTTAGGGAAAAAAAATTTGTGGATCTTTTTTGAATTTGAAAATGGAAAATTCAACAATAAAATGTGTTTCTTTTTTTAACATTGACTTCAATAATGAAGAATTCAAAAAATAAAATCTTGATTATAAAAGAAAGCATTTAAAGAGATCTACCATGTTTTTTTTTACACAAGAAAAAGAGGATTATAACTATAGATTTCAACGGGTCAGAATAGAATGTGATTCATCGCTCGTCGACATGTCTTTCATTCTCTTCCTCATTCTATTTGAGGTTTTATGGAAATAATATATATAGTAATAAAATATGCTATTTTGTTTTATATTATGTTAGACTTCAATAAAAATGAAAAGATGACTAAAAGATATATGTGTAACTCATTTATATATATAAAAGAATACTAAAATAAACACTTGAATTAATTAAGATAAAATTATATATTATGATGGATACATTATGATAAATAAAATCTAAAAACATGATGAATATTTTTTTTTTGTTAAAGGAAATAACTAACAAGAAATATTTAGGCCTATACAGGCTTTTATTACACAACAGCACACAAGACAAAATACAATAATACTATATGGATCTGAATCTTGTAGCGTTTGTTTACCATAAAACAGTTATAGAAGAGGATTCAAACACATACATGTATACAAATACAAATGAGGTAGTCGATCATTTGGTATCTTCCTCCTCGGCATTCCTAAAAAGTTTGTGATGAATATGCTGAGCAAAAGTGCGAGGTGGAAAACGTGCGGGTTCATTTTGAGTTACAAGTTCAGGAAGTGGCTTGAGTATGATTTTCTCCTTAGGTGGTTCACAAAATACTGCCCAAGAAATTCTAACTTTTTCATTATTCACCAATCCACGGTGAAGTATACTCTTGTATTTTCCATTGCTAAGAATTTCAATTGTGTCACCAATATGCATTAGAATTGAATCAGGTACACATTTTGCCGTGACCCATTTACCCTCATAGAAAAGTTGCAAACCTGGCACCATATTGTGTAGAAGGAAAGTAAGTGAACTTACATCTGTATGGGCTTCAACTCCAAGTGCTAGTTCTGGCTGAGGGCATATTGGGTAATAGTTAATTTTCATTTGAAGTAAAAGCTCTTCCATTCCACCAACTTCCTTTTCTAACCTTCCTCCTTCTAGCCCTAGTTCAAGAGACAACACTTCCATTATCTTGCTAGCTAGGCCTCTTAGTTGCTTTGCATATTCGCTTGTAACCTCTCTGCATGCATCCAAACAATTTATTTTTTATGCTACAAATAGCCATATTTTATTCACAGAAATTAATAATTTACAACCGACTATAAAACTAATTTTATTTAAAATCACACGGTCTAAATTTTAAGATTAAAATTTTATTTTTAAAAAAATTTAAAATATATCTTAATTTAAATATTTCAATCTTGTTGAGATGCATGTGATTGATTAGGAAAATATTGTTGAAATAATAGTAGTATATAAATAATAAGAAATAAGTAACGTACGTATAATCATGGGGTGTCTTAGGCCAGATGGACAAGTCCCTCTTATCCTCAGGAAAAATAAGATGAAAGAAATAATCTTCCCATTCAAGTTGACCACTAGCATTATTAGCTAATTTACTTCCATAACCTTGAATCTTTCCACAACTTTGATCATTTGCATATTTCTCCTTTTCATCAACAGCCAAACCAAAGAACGTTTCACCAACTTTCTTAAGACGATTAATTAGATCATGAGATATACCATGGTTCACTAAATGCATCACACCCCATTCTTCAGCAGCTTTCTTCAACTTCTCCCTACATTTCCTTCTAACTAATTCATCCGAAGAGTTTATTTCTTTCAAATCAATTGTTGGAACTTGAGGCCCTTCTTTTTTTTCTTCCTCGAAGACGTTACCTATGTTTGTTAACTCTTCTTTTGGCCTCACGTATTCCTTTGGGATTGATTCTATCCCACTTAGGGATAAGCTTTCAACTCTTTGAACCAACATTGTTGCCATGTTTACAAATTATTATTATTATTATTATAGTGTATGGATAGTGTATATTTTCTCCCTTTCTCTCTTCTATTTATATATATATATATACGTACGTGTATGAGAGAAAGATTTTGATCACCTTACTGATTAGGTAGCAAGCTATTTGCCTAACCTCACTCACCACTCTTTAGCTGACTCATGCACTTCACTTTCAACAGCGAACGTCAGGTCCATATTCCATTTTATATTCATATACTACTATTAGTTAAATTTTCATGCACCCATGCTTTAAAAAAAAATTACATGCAAACTCACGATAAATTACGAGCATAAATTTAGAAGTAGTTGTGATAAATATCAAATATTATTAATAATTTAAGAGTTGTGATTAATTAACAATAAATTCTTTTTATATATTATTTTGTTCTTAATTATAAACACATTTTAGAAAGAAAAAATTGTCTTTAAATATAAGTAATATTTTAATTTATTAATTACATTTATTTATTTCTTTTTTTTAAACATACTCTCTATTAATATTATTAATTTATCTTAAAATATAAAAAGTAAAATTTAACACGGTTAAATATAAATATTATTATAGAAATATTAACACATTAACTATCTTACAAATTTTTCAATTTTTCTTATTAAGAGCGATAAAATCAGACTTATAATAAGTGACGAAAAAGACGAATATATATGTGCGCGCGTGTGGGGGTAAGTATAACATACGGTCTGATTTTTAATTCTAATAAAATGTCCAAAAACTTATTAAAAAACAATGACGTATCAATGGGAGGAGCTAGTTATCACGTGCGAGCAGACACTAAACTCAACAGTCAACGTTATATATGCAAGTGGGTTGAAATTGAAAGGTAGCTAAACGAAACCTCGTGGTGTAACTTTAACTAATTAAGCTAACAGTTTTTCCTTATCAAACATAGCATAAATAATAAATGAGAGGGAAGTGGGGTCACAATGTAAAATTTCAACCATCAAATTTAAACTTTCAACTAAATCATTCAACAATATAATGATCTTAAAAATTTACGATAATCGCATATCTAGATTTAATGAAAAAACTATAACATTAATGTACTTGGTTTATCTTGCTTAACAACCTCTTTTACTAAGATACATGTAAAAGATGAAAATATTTTGTGAACGTGAGCATAAAATGAATGTGTCTTTTCTAGTTAAAAAGATATCCAATTAATTATATATAGAGTCATTTAATATGAAACAATTCATCAAGTATATCACCTTAAATATTCTAATTGGTTCCCATAATATTATAATTGATTCGAATTTTTATCTTTCCAATAATTAGCTTTTAATTAAAAATTAGAGTTAAAAACTCAATTTGATAAAAACACGGAGCCAAATTTAGTCTCCAATAAAAAAAATAATCTTTTAGTCCCTTATAAAGATAAATCAGAATAGATAGTCCTCTAACCACATATTTTCCAGCCACCCTCTCTTAGACAATCATATGGACTATTAACTTGCTTATGGTGTTAGTTAATAAAATAAAAAATAAAGGGCAAGTTAGTTCGTAATTAATTAATAAGAAGAAAAAATTAACAAAAAAATGAGAAAGAAAGTTAATAGAGAAAAAATGGAGGAATACAATAAAAAACACTAATGATTCTCCTATCATTGTTTTCTTGCATGAATTTTAACTCTTGTGTCGTAACATCAATTTATTTCTCTCACTCAACACTATTGAATATTGATGGTTTGTGAAAGATAAGATGGATTTTTATTAATTACGATGTCTTACTCGCAGATAATTCTCATAATAGTTCGAAATAGTTGATTTTATCTCTCTTTGAGATCTTCTCAAAGACACTTCTTTAGACTATTTTTGTTCATATCTTTGTTAGTTAGTCTCTTTATTTGATTTGTTATCATTAAAATATTGTTTATTCTCAAAACATTTTGTAATAGTTGGAATAACGTTTGGATCGACAATCAACGAATGAACGTTTATAGATAAAATTAAGTGATATTTATCTTAACTTCTTTTATGTCAATATTGTGTCATTCTCACTCATAGAAATTTTCACTAGTGCACAAATAGTTTTTTAACTAAGTTAAAAATGACTTGTTAAGTCAGTTCTGCGTCAAACTTAAAAACAAAAGACTTAAAAAAAAATTTTAAAAAATATTTTTACTCTCCATATATATGTCTTAACTAAAATCTAATACCAACCAAAATTTCATCAACAATTATACTTTTATACAAAATTTATTTAAAACATAAAGTATCCAAACTCATAAATATATATAGAAATTATAATAAACAAACTCAAAATAAATCACTTAAATAATAATAGACACCTATCTACTAAATTTGACAAGGGTCATCTATTATAAGAATTTCAGCAAAAATGAAGGTACACCACATCTCAAAGATTGAAAAAACTCCTCAAATTATGTTGAATTGATGCCTTATAACTCTTCATTTCTTTTCTTTAACCTCATTCTATTTTTTTTATAAAGTAAAAGAAAAAACTGAATACAACACTGAAATGCAAACTAGAATCATGAAAATAACAAGATTATAAATGCAAACTAGAATTAAAAATAACATATAAGTCAATCTAAGCAGCAAATAAAAAATCTGAGATATTCTGAATTGGGAAAATAACTTCCAATGACCTTGAAAGGATGGCAAAATCCTAGACACAGAAAAAGGATACCAAAGCAATGAGCATATTAGAAGTAGAGAGATAGAGATTTTGTACGGATTTACCGACTTTAAAGAGGTGTGGGTTTCATGTTAACAGTTTGTTCGCGTGAGAAAAGAGAGAAAGAGTGAGTAGCTCAGGTGTTTTGCTTAAACATGTTTTCTTAATTTCGAAATTGGGTTGGGCTGAATGTTTGGGCCTGCATCCGTGGTCCACACCACACCAAAAACATACATACATACATGAATTAATTTATTTAAGTTGAAAAGAAAGAAATGACTAGGATTTTGATCTTGACATTATTATTATTATTAAATAAATAGGACAAAAATGAATGAAAGAATAAGCAATTAGAAATCCCTCCACACGTTAGGTGTTGCCTTATCTTTTGTTTCCCTCCAAACAATATTTACCCAAAAATGCACTGCACAGCTCCATCACCATTCACCAATAGTACATTAATTAATTAATTATGATGGGTAGCAAATTATTATCATCATTCACATTGACATGCCCATCTCCAACATTCTCTTCCTTATCATTTACTTGTACAAGAATTCATCTTATTCAATTCAATGCCTCCGCCCGTCACTCTCACTCTCGCCTTCGCCGCAGGCTATTTATGTTTTCCCCCAAGGCCACCTCTGATCAACAAGGTCAAGAAGATGGTGTTGTTGTTGATAGTAAAATCTTACCATATTGCAACATAGACAAAAAAGAGAAGAAATCAGTTGGTGAACTTGAGCAAGATTTTCTTCAAGCACTCCAAGTATGCATATTACTTAATCCTTACTTACTTTCAATTTGTTGCATCTCATTATTATTAACCGTATTGATTTTGTTGAATAGGCATTTTACTATGAGGGAAAGGCTATTATGTCAAATGAAGAATTTGATAATCTCAAGGAAGAACTCATGTGGGAAGGAAGCAGCGTTGTAATGCTAAGTAAGTATGTATTAACTCATCAATCAATCAATCAATTTTCTGTAATTTCATTGGTTATATATCTCTGCAGGTTCTGCTGAGCAAAAATTTCTGGAAGCTTCTATTGCTTATGTGTCTGGAAAACCAATCATCACCGATAAAGAGTTTGATCAATTGAAAATGAAGCTAAAGGTTTCCTATTTTAATCACTTAGACAAAATCTAAACATTTATATAATGTGTGTGTAATTCTTTCTTGTAGTATCGTATATTATACTGATTCCATTTGGCTTTCTTTTTGTAGATGGAAGGGAGTGAAATTGTGGCTGAGGGTCCCCGCTGCAGTCTTCGTAGTAGAAAGGTATACATCAAGTCTTTTTTTTTTTTTTAATAAGTAAATATCAGTAAATTAAACTATAAACTAATTTTTTTTTTAGTTTGAACTTATAACCTTATAACTTATTCCGCGTCACTTAACTACTCATCAACCGAACTATCTGTATAGGAGTATGTGATGTCAAATTTGTTGTTTGTTCTGATGTTATAACCAATTTTATAATCATATTTAAATAATTGTTAAATACAGTTTTAGTCTATTTATTTTAATTGATATGTAATGTTGGTCTATTTATTTTTAATTTCGTAATTTTGGTCCTTCTATTTGTTAAAATTGAGACATTTTTAAAAACTAATTGATCACATATTTTATTTCATAAAATCGAATTGACTACATTTAAAAGAATATATAATATTAAGAAAATATTATATATTTATTAAAAAATATTTTTTATTATAAAAAACTATTTAAAAAATAGTTTTTAATTATTTTAAAATTAATTAATTCTAAAAATAGTTTTATTTATTATTTTTTTAAACTGATTTCAAAATTTATTATTTTAAAAACTGTTTTTAGAAGAATTTTTAATTATTATTTTTAATTATTATTTTTATTACTAATATTTTTATCATATTAAAAAGAAAATAGAATTTAAATAAAAATTTATTTTTATCGTAAAACATATTTTTTTAAATTAAAAACATAACTTAAATTTTTTTTCATTATTTAAAAAAAATTATAATTTATTAATTATTAATTTAAATATAATGGTGGTTGGTGGTAGGTAGCCGCTGTGGTGACCGTCGAATCACTCCCTCCATCCACCACCCCTATTATTTAAAAATAATATAAAAAACTGTTTTTTAAATAAAAATTTTAAATATTTAAAAACATAAATTTTCAGTATTTTTTAATATTTTAGAAACAGTTCTATATTTAAAAATAATATAAAAAATTATTTTATTAATATTTTTAAAAAATAATTAAGCTTAAATGTTTCGATTTTAAGAAATAGAGTGACTAAAATTACGAAATTAAAAATAAATGGACTAAAATTACAAATTAATCAAAATAGGGGGATCAAAATTGCAAAATTAAAAATAGATGGACCAAAATTACGAATCAGTTAAAATAAGGAAACCAAAATTACGAATCAGTTAAAATAGGAAGACCAAAATTGCTAAATTTGAAATTGAAAAACCAAAATTACGAATTAATTAAAATAGATGGACTAAAACTTTACGCCTTTAAATAATATATGAATAAACGTGGTTAAAGTTTGAATTGGTAGATGAAGATACATGTGAAAAATTTTCCTGTGTTTAATTATATTGGAATTCAGCTTTAGAATTCCATGAAATGAATATAAATGTTTTGGATATACTGTGTATTGGTTACTAATGAATTAATACCACCTTTTTATAGGTTTACAGTGACTTGACTGTTGACTATTTAAAGGCATTGCTACTGAACGTTCCAGCAACTCTGCTTGCATTAGGATTGTAACTAACTTTCCTTCTAATATGTGATTCTTCTTTGAATTCAGTTATTATTGTTTGCATCAGTTTGGAGCTGACATTTTTGCATCTCAGGTTCTTCTTCCTTGATGATATCACTGGATTTGAGATCTCTTATTTCATTGAGGTATACTCTCCTCATTTTCTTAACTAATTTGATAGTAGTGAGTACAATTAAAGATTGTAATAGGTTAGTTTTGTGAATTGTTAAGTGCAGATTCCAGAACCTTTCAGTTTCATTTTGACTTGGTTTGCTGCTGTTCCCTTCATTCTGTGGTTTGCTCAATCAATTACAAATGCAATTATAAAAGATTTTTTGATTTTGAAGGTATATATAATTTTGGTAGCTTATCTCTGTTAAGTTATAATGAACCAATCTATATACTAAGATAGTTATTATTATTTTTTATTAAAGGGCCCATGTCCTAATTGTGGTACTGAAAACACCTCATTCTTTGGGACTATATTGTCAATTTCAAGTGGCAATTCCACCAACACTGTCAAATGTGAAAAGTAAGTATAAAACTATTTGTTCATTATTAAGCCATGTCATTAGTTCCATATTTATTTTCATGTTATTAAAAATATATATATATATGATTTATGTTAGTCATTAATTTAACAATCCAAGTTTATGTCTCAGCTGTGGAACTGTGATGGTATATGATTCAACTACAAGATTGATTACATTGCCAGAATGAAGTAATGCATAAGTAGTGGAGGTAGATTAATTACTTGAATACTCTAGAATATTTCTGCTATGTTGTAGCATATAGTTTTGGCATGTAAAGGAGCTTAAAGTTTTCTTCGATCTAGTTGAGAATTTGCAAATTGCAAGTGAATATTTTCATAGACAAATGTTTACATATCTCTAATACAGGAAATATAGAAGCATGCTTTATGTCATATAATTGTTCATGTGAAGGGAATGAGTTAATCAGTGGTGGAGAAGCTATTTACATGTGGAAGCTAGTGTGACTTGTTTATCAAGTCAACAAACTGTGACGGTCATCCCCTAATTTAAGGCAATGAAATCATTATTCTCACTCTCCAACACCATTGGTACTTTGTTAGTGCCCCTGTGCTCTTATAGTAGTTCTATCATATTTGTATAGCATCCAAATAGTTTTTTTTCTCAACGAGAGATCAGCTATGAACATCATTGAAAATGTTTCACTTTATTTTATAACTACTTTCAAAAGATATATATATAACGATTCTGGTGAGAACAATATTTCTGATGAAAAAATAAATATATCTTCAATTAATTCTAACCGTTAAATTATTAGTTATATATGATTTTTACTATAATTATTTTGATAAATTTATTCACGTGATGAGTTTGATTTGGCCAAATTAAACTCATTTCTTAATGTGTAAAATGAAAAAAAAAATGCAATACTCATTTTGAAAGAGTGTAAGTACCACGTATAAGTATAACATAAAACATTAAAGTCAGCTATTGAAAACTTAGTTGGCTAACAACCTCAATTAATTGTTAAAACTAATGACTAACAAAAATAAATTTGAAAACTTTGTTGGCTAACAACCTCAATTAATTGTTAAAACTAATGACTAACAAAAATAAATTTTCTAATCGATGGTTGCCTGGTATGCGAAGCTATGAAACTTGTACGCACGTTTTCCAGTAATATATATGAGAAAATGTAGAATGATCTTATATTCCATTTATTTTCCTAGCTTTATGGATTAAATTTAATCGTGGATCAATCGCCTTTAATTAATTAACCAAAAATAAGTTGATTCCTCATAAGATATGTTAGGGCAAATTCTATTGGGCGCCGACATACGTACAACGTATTGTTGCTTAATCATGTTGTTGAGAAACAAAAAAACAAGTTCAACATTAAATAATTTTGACTTTGTAGATATTAATTAGAAATTAGAAAAGCTATCTAATTCATCGTGGGGATCACGAAGGCCACTTCTTACAATTAATCAACGACGTGATATAGGAATTGTACTTCATATATAAAGCGGATCATGTACTTGTCATTCTCAATGAGCATTGAATTTCAATATTCCTTGTCCCATATAGAAAGATAACTAATTAAGCTATTCTTGTCAACAACAAGAAAAAAAACTTAAGTTACTAGTTGTCCGAAAAAACTTAACCATGTCATCTATTCTTCAAGCTAGTGCCTTCATGTTGATTGCTTGTGCAATGATGTTCACTTTCATGGGAGAACCTACACTTGCTGTGGCGATATTTAGACCCAGTAAATGGGCTCTTGCTCATGCTACATTTTATGGAGATGAAACTGCTTCTGAAACCATGGGTATATATATATCTAATATATATTTTTTCAATTATCATTAGTTTTCACTTTGCTTAAGCTATTTCAACCTTAATTCAGGTTTTTAAAAAATCAACATTAATTAATATTTGAAATAAAGAAGAGAGTTAGAGCTAAAAATATATAATTTGTCATCAAATTTTGTCTCCAACACTTGGTGATAGAATTTAAAAGAATGATTTTGTCTTTTTCACTCTCAACATTTTTGTCCCTATTGTAACATTTTTCTAGTGTTAGTGTTATTCAACATGTTGTAACTTCAATTTATTAGTAAATTTAAACTAGAGTTACTTATTATCGTTATTGATACTTAATTTTTTTATTTCTTATTATGAAAAGGAGGAGCATGTGGATACGGAAATTTGTTTCAGAATGGTTACGGGACAGATACAGTAGCTTTAAGCTCGACATTGTTCAACAATGGTTATGCGTGCGGGGCTTGTTTCCAGATTAAATGCTACCAATCAAGTGCATGCTATAGAAATGTAGCCTTCACCACTGTCACTGCCACCAATCTTTGCCCTCCTAATTGGTCTAAGCCCTCTGATAATGGTGGGTGGTGCAACCCACCACGAGTGCATTTTGACATGGCCAAGCCTGCCTTCATGAAAATTGCACAGTGGAAAGCTGGTATCGTCCCTGTTATGTACCGCAGGTACTTCACAATACTTCTTTGTGCAAAATGTATGATATTAAGTAATTAACATTTTTATTAAAATAGTAATGTATTTGTTTGATTAATTTATAGGGTGCCATGCCAAAGGAAGGGAGGGGTTCGATTCTCTTTCCAAGGAAACGGGTACTGGCTATTGGTGTATGTCATGAATGTGGGAGGTGGAGGTGATATTTCAAGCATGATGGTGAAAGGAAGCAGAACGGGATGGATTAAAATGAGCCACAATTGGGGTGCTTCCTACCAAGCATTTGCAACACTTGGTGGTCAAGCTCTTTCTTTCAGAATTACTTCATACACCACCAAGGAGACTATGATTGCATGGAATGTTGTTCCTTCTAATTGGAACGTGGGACTCACTTATTCCACTAGTACCAACTTCCACTGAAGAGTTCGTGGCATACACAAGCACAACCTTTGAAACCGGTCGCTCCGTTTTATACAATATATAAATATAAACTTCAAACACTGTTTTTATTGAATTAGCCTTCTAGGTTTTATTAGTAAATAAGTGATTGTATCTGCTGCAGATGAAACTTGCACAAGCTCAGCAGGTGCTTATTGCTAGTGCAAAGAAACTGCCACCTTTTTGTTGGTTTGGCTGGCAAACTTGAAACGTTAGTCAACTTATTCTTTCCACAAGGTTGACACTTTGTAATTTTGCATTGAAAATTATAGACGTTGGTGTCCTGAATGGAGTATTTTTATTGCTACAATTAGAACTATAATCCCTTAAAAAAAAACCTATAATAAGAATAAGGATGAACTTATGGTTTTAATTTTTTGGTCTATAAGAATAAATTAATGGTTATGGATGCATTACGCAACATCCACAAGCTAGAGCATTTATCTTCTAATAACAATTTGCAGTGTTGTTAAAGTCAACAGGTAGCCTACTCAACTGGAAATAGGAATAGGCTAGCTTGCCGACTTCACTTACCTTGAACCAGCCCTTCTTCAAACAAGACATAATTGAAAGCCATAAATTAGAATAGAAACAAGCATGAGTTAGATCTTTATACAAGCATGACTTACCTTTGTTATTCTCACGTGCCGATGGCATTTTGACCATTTTTACTGTGACTTCTTGAAGCAACAAATGGGAGCTTTGCATGAGCCACACGTTGGCACTGTGATTGGCTGGAAATCCAAACGCACACTACGTTTACTTGGAAGGCATATTAGGCTCCCACGATAACCTTTTGCGCACTTATCCTTCTCGCAAAGCTATAAAACAAGAAATCAGAAGGACCATATCCATAATTTCAATGCATATCCACCATGTCACGAGGGAGTCATAATAAAAGTGTTAACAAGCGGAATATTATGAAGTTCGCAAATAATCACAAGGGAAAGTAAGTTATAGAAGTTATCTATTGATTGCTTAAATATAATGTCAAAAGACAGAATCACAATGTCCGAAATCCTGGATATCAAGTCCAGAATAGAGTTTAAGGATTGCCATGGAAATTAAGCAATGAAATCGGTATTATTACAAAAATGAACTATTTCTTAGCGTGTATATCTTCACCAAGCTTGGGTGTTGACACGTAAACTTAAAATACTAGGCTTGGAAATTTGTGGATTAACACCATAGTGAAACCTAATGTACAGTCATAAACATATAAGTTGACTACTTTTGTTGTCCTTTAAAGCCACAAACTGAGTTGGCAGAGTTGCAAAAAGGTTAAAGCCACAATCGGAATAGTGAATGAGATCATTGACCTCGCAATCTTCTCCACCAGAAGGAAGTCTTGTCTTCCTGGGACTTAAATCCCTGTGAAGCAGGTGGTGTAAGAACATCGAGCATTGTTTCCTTCTCTCTTGGGGTCAATGGAACACCTCTAACAAGGTTCAGAGCCATGATATGAACATTAGTCTTTTGTTTATGCTTTTGGTAAGCCCATACTCCAACAGCTGCACCAGCAACTATGACCTATTCAAAATCACATGTTTCTGGAATCAGCACAAATGTAAACTTCACAACAAAAACAAATTACAAGTTCAAGTGCTTTCAATCCTCCGGAAAAAATGTACCGGTGATAACCATAAAGCTGCTGTCTGCATATCAAACTTTGGTGTATAGAGTACAGTCTCTCCAAAATCCTCTTCAAGCTTTTTGTAGATATCCTTGTCACTTTTTCCAGAACGAATTTCATCTCGGATTAACTGGAAAATTGTTCAAATGCTTAGGATTTATATAACAGCAAAAAAGCTCACTTTCAAACACTGCTAGCGGACTTGGTTATTGTTCTATTGTAAAGAAAGTATAAGCAGAAATCTTAAATGGATGAAAATTCAGTAACTAACAAGCAATACTGTATAACTCCGCAAAAAATTTATGACAAGGGAAAGAAAATAAGAGTCAGTATACCTTCCTAAGAAGAATGGCAATGTCTGCTTGAGAATCTTCAATGGATTGACTCCCACATTCGGTGCATCTCACATTGTGACTGATATTTCTTGCCCGAGCATCTACTATCAGTGTCTCTTTCACAGCATCATCCTTACTTCCCATTCAAACCTACCCACACAACTAGTAGCAGGATTACTACGTAGTATACATGAAGCACCAACATGGACACTGCGCACCGCATTGGCACTTAGACACCAACAATAATTTAAAAAAATGAAAATGATTATATGCATCACATGTCAGACACAAGCACGCCTTCAATTTGAAGTGTGGTTGCCACATAGATTACTATTATTCTATCTTGCTCAAAAGACAGCTACAAAATCCATTAAAACATTTTCAAGTAAATAAATAAAAACTAGTGAGTGAAAATGGTGAAAAAGGAAGTTTTGTTTCAGCTTTGCATTTCATCAAACAGCTGCTAGTCAAAACCATGACATGAACATAAAAACACACCATATAATAAATCGCCATGGTTTAACTTCAATACGTAATGATGATGAATTTTGATAATCACGAACAATTAACAGTAATGGTATACAGCGACGATGAATTTTGTAAAACACAACTAAAAAGCATGGACGTTTCTTCCAATTCCAAGAAAAAGAAAGAAGAAAAGATGAGTGTAGACAATGAAATTAAAATATGTGTATTTATAAACATGAAATAGATTTCGCATACAAACTCACTGATGAGTGATGAAGAGATTACGTACGTGTTCCTTCCTTCTACTTCTTCTATTCAAAGCTTTGCCTGTTGCTCACACCATAAAACATAGTTTTAAGAAAATATATATATGTGTGTAAATACCCAATTTGTCATCTGACTTGACTGTTTAGTTGTATCAGTTTAATTCGTTGGTTAAAATTTTAAAATATTCTCTATTTTTTTTTTTAACTTTAAACAAGTTAGTGTTTCCGACAAAATAAATTCTAGAGACGTTTTTTATTTTTTTTTATTTTTGAACATTGTCATACGTTTTCAAAGGAGACTAAATTCATATATTTTAACTTAGTTAAATGTTAATTCAAAAATAAAATTACATAAATATGTTTTCTTCCTCAAATACGATCTTTTGTATTTTCTCGAACTCATTCCCTGATATAGTCTCCAAAAATATTTAACTGTGTTCTATTATTGGTGTAAGGGTTAGAGTTTTTTAATTGGTAATTTTTTTATTTATTTCTTATATCAATGATTATTTACCGTTTAGTATTTTATGCTGAACAAAGACGGTACCTATAAACTTCTTTGTTGTGTTAAGTGTTGAAATAAAAGAAATGTTTTTTTAATTAGTAACAGTTTTTTAATTATGTGTTTGATTAATAAAGTATTTGTTTATTTTATTTTATTTTGAATGTATTAAAAATATTTTAAAAATAAAATTTAAATTTTGGAGTAAATTATTTTTTTTCTCTCGTTCACCATTGCTTAATATTTCTGTCTTTTTGTTGATGAATTTTAAGAAGAAAAAAAATCAATAAACATGTAACAAATACAATTCAAAACTTACTATTTCGATGTGGCCAATAGAGCCAAAAATCTTATTGAAAAAAAATATAACAATACTCTTAATCAAATTGTTTTTTTTTTAAGATCTTCATGAGATAAAAATGTATTTTTTTTTTAAATGTTACAAATAAGAATTAGACAAACAAAGAAAGGTCAATATAAATTTGCATATGCTCTTAAAATCTTTATCACAATTTTTCTGTCACATAAACAAAAAGAAATTAGACAGTTGTTCTCAATACATATTCATTAAACTCTAAATTATCAATAGTTTTTCCCTTTATAAATAAGTAAATTGATAGTTATCATTCATCTGATTCATATCGTTTTCGCAAATATGGTTCCTTTTTTCAAAAAAGAACAAAGGTGAAGAATACATCAATCGAGGAAGGAAATAAAATTGGGGAATAATACTTTGCAACCGACCTTAATGGTTGAACTAAGAAGAATGCCAAAAATGGAGCAAAAACGTTGTGGTTTGGTGACGACGACACTGAATGCAAAATGTCAATCCTATTCATTTTGTGATTTTTTTGACTTGGTATATAACTAACTTAAAATATGTCAATTTAATCCCCAACGTTGTTGTTGAAAACACTATTAGTGAAAAAATTAACGTGCCACCTCATTAGTTCTAGTGAAAAAATTTCATGGATGAAAAAAAAATAGGGACTATTTTGAAAATCTTTATCACAATTTTCCTGTCTCATAAACAAAAAGAAATTAGACAGTTTTCCTCAATACATGATTTATCAAACCCTAAATTACCAATAATTTTCCCCCTTTATAAATAAGTAAATTGAGAGCCATCATTCATCCTATTCATATCGTTTTCGCAAATGTTCCTTTTTAAAAAAAAGAACAAAGGTGAAGAATACATCAATGGAGGAAGGAAATAGAATTGGAGAAGAATGAAGTAGCAAAATTGATTTACAAGGAATAGGGGTTTGAATTGTAAATCTCCCTTTTTTAAAATTTCCTAAAAAACTTCAGTTTTAAACTCAAGAAAGTTCTTGGTTAAGGAAGCAGAAAAATGGAGAACGTTCTTGGTTTGAATAGAAAACGGAGAACGTTCAGATTAGTGTGTAAAACAGAAAAACGGTTTTGTATTTTCATCTTAAAAACAATCAAACTTGATAAGGAGATTAAGGATAAGAAATACCACACACAGATGTATCCTAGTTCACCCAACTTAGGCTACGTCCAGTCCCCACAATCATGAGATTTTCCACTAAGTGTTTAAAACAAGAACCTTCTGGTTTTACAGCACCTAGCCTAGATCAACCTTGATCTTTGTTTACACAACTTAATCTGATTCCACCTGGTATCAGATTAATCGAATCACCTATCTGTCTTGATAGGATTTCTTACAATCTACCTCAAACTATATTAAACTCTTATAGTTTGAGTTTTACAATAATAGTGAGATTGTTTAGAATCTGAAATGACTCAACTCTTGTTTGAGGTTTCGATTCTTTTACAGATAAATCAGTATGAATATATCAGAGTAAGAAGGATTTAACTACAACTGATTCTGTAAATGATTTGCAGAACTTCAAGTATGTGAATGAGAATGATTTGGAGAAACTTGTTAGCACTTGAACTTCTGAGTTTTCCTTGAGCTGTGGCGTTCCTTTTATAGGCTTGAGAGCATTTAATGAAGGCCAATATAGCCGTTGTTGATGCCTTTGTCTGACTTGACCAGAGGCAAAAAGTAATCCTACTTTTTGACACTTTTTACTTTCTGTTTTAGGCTGAGCTGTATTTGCGTTTTGAATCAACTTTCTTGAATTTTTAATGATCCTCTAATGCTTCTGATAAGAGATAATATTGCTAGTTTGAACTGAAGCTTTGAACCATTCAAAACAGATTAAAAACAATCATGAAAGCTTGATGTAAAGAGTTTGTATTGAAGCTTTTAAAACTGACTGGAGATTGATGATCATTCTGGACTTTTTGTACTTTAGGTATCCTCTGTTAAATTCCATAATGTATCCTCTGGTAATTTCCAGAATGTATCTTCTGGTAATTTACTTCATGAGGTATCTTCTGGAGTCTGATAATTACTGTTTCCAGAACAGTCTGGACAGGCTTGTTTGAGAGTCTTTATCTTTCTCAATTCGAAATTTCTCTTGATCTGAATTGATCCTATGTGTTCTCTGCCATGTAGTGATCATATTCATGTAACTTCCAGAGCCAACAACTTTAATTAAGTGATGGAGAAAGTTTGGTCTTTATGCTGTCACAGTCTGGCGAACATTCTCCGTTTTCTAGAATGTGGAGAATGTTCTTCTGCTGCTGTTTTCTTTGATTCTTTTCAAACCTATCTTTGAATTAACACACTCAAAAGCACAAGTTAAATTAACAATATACTTAGAATCATAATTAACAATCTTTTAATTAACCTTTGTTTATTTTCATCAAAACTTTAAAATTGAGAGTTTGTCTTAACAATCTCTCCCTTTTTGATGATGACAAACATGTTAATTTAGATTTTAATTTTGATTCTAATTTTGAAAGAGCTTGAAAGCTCCCCCTCAATTTGTGCAGTGATTTAAATTTAACAGAAGATAAATCATGCAATTTCAAAAGATAAATCAATTGAGCGAATAGATTCATAAAGACATTTCATTAGAAATCAAAGACGATTACATAGTGAGATTAAGTCAGAAAATATACAGAAGTACCAAATACAAAAGGACTTCTATCTAATTAAGGACTAAAACTTAATCTAAAATCTTCAAATTAATTCTCCCCCTTTGTCACAACAAAAAGGTAGGAGAAAAAGATCTAAGATGCCAAGGATGGTGAAGATCCTTCTGAAGATGAGGACTTGGCATGATTAGCAACAGGTGGAGGAGATGGAGAAGGATGGATAGGAGGAGGAACAAGTCCAAGCTTTAGAGCAAGTTGTTCTTTTATCCATGTCCGTAGGAGGGTGGACTCCAAATCCTGCTGAGTTTGGCGTGCCATAATAGTATGTAGGGCAGCCATGATCTCAGAGTTCGTAGGTTCCTTTGGTGGAGGTGGAGGAGGCATAGCAGAAGCAGGATGAGTGGAAGCTAGAGGAGCGGAGGCAGAAGGTGAGGGATTGGATTTCTGATTAATGGATGGTCCAGGAGTATCAGAAAAAGTCAAGAATTGACTTATCCCAAAGAGAGAATGATTGGTTTTCTGTGGGGAAGTGAAGAGGGGTGACATAGAGGAGATGTGCTGATGTGGTAGGAGAGTGCACATGTCGTCTATGGGTGAATGGATGTGGTGGAGAAGGTCTGTGGAGGACAGGGATGTAGATGGGGGAAAAACGGAGAAAGTTTGAGGAGGGTGTGTTGGAACAGGAGAACTTTCTCTGTTTTCAACAGAACGTTCTTAGACAGTTTCTGCTGCTTCAGGAAGGTCTGATGAGGACTGTGATGAGGCTGGGATTGGAGCAGGATCAGCAACTCTTTGCCTTGAGGAGCGTTTCCTTTTTAGTGAGGGTGGAAAGGATGAAGGAACACTTGTCTCAGATGTAGCTTTCTTCATATGAGAGATGTTTTTCGAAGAAAACTTGGAGATTTTGATCAAGCTTTTCTCATTACTGAGAGGGATGTGAAAATGCCTGAATATCTTGGTCAAAATCATCCCATAAGGGACAGTATTCTTCCTGTAATCCTTATTGGCTGCAGTAATCATATGATGGATGATTATGTGTGGAAGATTTAGGTGCTTGCTGTAACACCCCAAGTTTAAAATACAGCGCGGGTGCAATTTTTTTTTTTTGAACTTAATAAAATGAATATTAAAATGATTTTCCTGATTTAATTCGAAAGGAATTAAAATAAAGTTTCCGTAAGTCAAGAAGTACTCAATTTCGGGAAATTTAATAATAACCATTAAAGCATTTTTAAAATGATAACAGTGTCAGAGTAGCGGAAAATACAGCGGAATAAGTAATACATTAATTCCCCAAAGTAAAATTACATTTCCGAAATATCAAGACCTTATACAAAAATCTAGACTGATCATGCACTAAGCTACAGTAGCTCGGTCTCCACCGTATCCTCTACAAGTCTCTTCTTCAGCCAGTTGTTTGCCCCTCTGCGTCGTCCACGAGTACTCCGTACGTAAGGATCAGGGAAAACTAACGACGTTTCCGTCGTAGTGTATCCGTCGGTGGGACGGGTTCGGGTAATATCTGAGGGCAAAGCCCAAAGTCCACAATATAATAGCAAGGGGGTCACCAACCGAAAATAACACATATTCACATAGCAAGTATTGCACTACAACATTTATAATCATGGCATAAGTCATGAGAAAAATCATAATGCTCATTTGGAAATTTATGACTTTCATGCCTTTTCAAAACAGCAGTTAATGATTATGAATATGCGGTAAGTACAAACAACACGTCAACCAAACACAATCATTAATCCAGAATTTCAGATTCTGGACAGCACTCACACACATTAATTCCAACATTCATCATATAAACAATTGTGGCACACCAGTCAAATCCCTCAATGTAATGCATATATGCTCATGCATAATTTTCTTGGAATCACCAAGGTGCAGTCACTCACAGACCAGCACAAATTAACAGCCCTCATGACCAGGGTGCAATCGCTCACAGATCAGCACCAGTGCAGACGCTCACAGTCCAGCACATCGTGCAGTCGCTCACAGACCAGCACGTTTGACATAAACCAAGGTATAATCGCTCACAGATCAGTACCTAGTGCAGTCACTCACAGACCAGCACCCGTGCAATCGCTCACAGATCAGCACGTGGTTGCGCATTTCAGGGTACAGACGCTCACAGTCCAGTACCAGTGCAATCGCTCACAGACCAACACTTATATACCAAGGTACAATCGCTCACAGATCAGTACCTAGTGCAATCGCTCACAGATCAGCACTCGTGCAATCGCTCACAGATCAGCATGTGGTTGCGCATTACTCCGTGGCCCATCGCGGGTACCACTTGACTATGCAATGCATGAATATGCAGTGTTTCACTTCTCTAGAAACAGAATGCAACTCAGAAATTCATGCTTTCCATCATGTTTAAAATATAACAGCACAGTCAGAATTAACATCATCACAATCATGAATTAAACAATCCATTAATCATTCACACTTTGAAATGTTTTCCCAACCCCTCAAAATTCAGACACAGTGTTTAAAACTGAGATTATTCTGGGATTTACGAATCTGTATTCGAATACAGCTCTTCTGTATTCGAATACAGAAGTCAAAAACAGTATAGAATCACTCTCTGTATTCGAATACAGCCCTCTGGTATTCGAATATAGAGGCTGATTTCAGTGCATAAAACAACCTCTTTCATTATATCAGTAAATTTTTTAAAACTTCATCACCACCACTTCAAAATCTCATCAAAAGTTCCAGTTTAACTCACCACAATATCCTCAGTATTCCCCAGACACTCAGGGTTTTCAAAACACTCTTAAAACCTAAAATTTTCTGAAAATTCGAATCTGTATTCGAATACGGACCCTCTGTATTCGAATACAG
Organism: Cicer cuneatum; assembly: GCA_037974295.1. Lineage (NCBI taxonomy): Eukaryota > Viridiplantae > Streptophyta > Magnoliopsida > Fabales > Fabaceae > Cicer > Cicer cuneatum. Next base: position 2,511,551 of record JBBPBO010000002.1, on the reverse strand, counting down.
AAGCAGGAAACTGCAACTTAACATTCTGTATTCGAATACAGCTTGACTGTAGTCGAATACAGGAGTTCAACCTTTGGAAAATGTAGCCTTTTCTCCCATGTCACTTAAAGGTTTTCAAACATCTTTCTCTCCTCTTTAAAACAATTTCACAAACTTCTTTTCAAATCATTAAAACCTTCTCAGAGTTTCTCAACACTTCAAAACTCACATGACAGTGATTAAAACTTGTTTTTCTGGAAAACACGAATCTGTATTCGAATACAGCTTCCTTGTATTCGAATACAGAAGCTAAAAACTGAGTTTCTGGAAAAACTCGAATCTGTATTCGACTACAGCATGTCTGTAGTCGACTATTGATGCGAACACAGTGTTAAAATTTCACTTCTATACTCGAATACGACATGGTCGTAGTCGAATACAGATGTGAATACAGAAGCAAAACTCTCTCCTCTGTATTCGAATACAGGGGCTCGTATTCGAATACAGGTTTGAAAACTTTAAATAAAACAGAAACCTGGAAGGTTGTATTCAAATACACACATGCTGTAGTCGAATACACCTTCGAAAACCAGTGAAAATTCAACCCTTTTCAAAACTGATTCTTTTAAAACAACAACCAACAACAAGCAGATTCTGCACTTTTCAAGAAAAACCTTTCCTCCTTTAAAATCCCTTTTTCTTTAAAAACCATCAACACCACCAAAATCACACAAAACAACCAGAATTAGAATCATCATATCATCAAGATCACCCAAAACAACCAGAAGCAGAATCATCATTATCATCAGAGTCACACAAGACATCCAGAAGCAGAATCATTCACATTATCAGGATTATCCAGAACAAAACAGAATCAGAATTGTCCAGCTTTTTAAACCATCAACACATCATGTAACACTTCAGTTTTCTCACTCATTAGAACAACATGCAGCATTTCAGTGTTCACACTCAACAGAAACAAGCATGCAACATCTCAGAGTTCACAAACACCAGAGCAAACATGCATGCATTTAGTTTTCCCAAAACACCAGAGCAAACATGCATGTGTTTAGTTTTCTCAAAACACAACAGAATGACAAACAAAACATCATAGAACACCAAGCACCAATAGAATGCATTTTGCATTTTAATGCTATTTTCAAAATAGTTTTAAGACATGCATTTTAATCATAACTAAAATGGCATGCAAACATTTTCCAGCATTCACCCAGAAGTAAAACAACATATTTTACCAGTAAAACAGCCAACAACAACTTATCAGAATAATCACTTATCAACAAAATGCATTTTCTTTCAAAATGTCATTTTCGAAAACAGTCTTTCTCTTAAAACAGAACTGAAATAACACAAATTTATGGCTCTAATGCAGCTAAAAAATGGAAGGTGCCCTTACCCTTGTTGCGTGCTCTGCTATTTCTCTTGTTCCTGTTGCGTTCCCTTTTCCGCGTCCAAAAACGGTGAAACTGTTCCCTGAGTTTGCTGCTGCAAAACTGGGTTCTTTCTCTTCGTATTGAGGTGGGGATTAACTTTACTACTGGAGGTTTTCAGGTTTGAGGCTGAGATTCTCAGTTAATGGTGTTTGAAGGATTTTCCCTCTCTTAAATTTCAATTCGGGAATGGCAGAAACAGAGACAGAAATGGGAGAGGTGATGGAGTTGGTACATGCAATATGGGCAGTAAGGAGGAAGGAATGGTGTTCTGACTTCACCATCCTTCTCACTCCTATTTATAGACTCTCATGGTGCCACCTCACTTGCCACTTCTCTGATTTTCCAGCTTTTTAATTATCTTGCAATTAGCCACTAATCCTTACTTAATGGTCCAATTAATTTAATTACATGAAATTAAATTAATTTAATTCTTCACCCAATAATTTTAATTCCTCTTCCAATATAAATATTTATATATATATATATATTCACTCAAAACATACATATATTAAATATTTACAAAAATTCTCAAAATGCCCTTGACAATAATTCCAAAATTAATGTTTAAAATTAAGGGTCTTACACTTGCAGTTTAGAAGGTGATGAATGACAAGGGCATCATTATCAGAGACATACTCATGACTTCCACAGTGGGGAAGTATGGTGTGATGACTGATGCTATTGAAAATTTTGGGAAGTGGTTTGAGGAAGGTGGAGAGTTGTCGTGTAGACCCTTCTAGAAACAGATCAGAGAGTACCTCTGTCTTGTTCAGGTTTAAGGCATTATACCATTTTTCTCCAAAAATGGAAAGCCCTTCAGTGGGAAGATTCAGAATTGTGGCCAGTGTTTAAAGGGTGAGGATGATTTCAATCCCTTTAACTTTGGAGATAATCAGGGACTTATCAGGAAAAGTCTTTGCTTGGCAGTAGAATGCCCTGATTACTTCTGGGTAATAGCATTCTGATTTCTGAAGGAAGGAAGTCCAGCCTAAAACATCAGTGTGATGTTTTATGGCATTTCCATCAACGACCAGATTATCAAACATGACAATCCGTCCCACTCCAATAGGACGATTAGCCCATTTCTCCTTGAAAATTTTATTTGCAGAGCGGGGAATCAGAGGGATGTTATCAGAGGGAGAATGTTGGGAAGCAGAAGGAGTAGTATGGGGGGCAGAAGAAACAGTGGGGGGTCAGAAGGAATG
>JBBPBO010000002.1:2498451-2508580 GCA_037974295.1 Cicer cuneatum | reverse complement strand
GATTAGTAGGGGGGCAGAAGGAATAATGGGGGTTTCAGAAGGAATAGTGGGGGGGTCAGAAGGAACATTTGGAGGGGCAGACTGAGTGGTAATGGGGGCAGAAGGAAAGGGCTTCTTGGTGAGCTGTTTTGGTGCCCTAGTTTTACTTCGCTGGGAAATCTTCAGATTCTTCCTAGCTAGGTATTGAGAGATGGTTACAACAGATTTTTTCTTGATGGTTTAAGAGGGGGGTTGAGATGAAGGTTTAGGAGTTTGCTATTGTGTTTGGGATGTTTGTTGTTGAGAGGTTGCTGGAACACTGGAAGGAGGGACATCCATTTCTTCCTCATCAGAGTCAGAAATGATAAACACAGAAGCATCAGTTTTTTTAGGGTTCGAAGTCCCTATTCCAGATAGAATTCGCATGGACCTTCGTTTTGGGGGGTTAGTGGTGTTTCTCAAGTGAGGAGGAACTTGAGCGGTGTTGGGTACAAATTTAGGGTGAGAAGGGGGAAAAATTGTTGCGAGTGGTTTAATGGGAAGTGGGATATGGCTTGATTCCCGTGAAGACGAGGATGAGGATTCTGATGAAAAAAATGGCATTTTGATGGGAGATGGTCTGGGTGGTGGGGAAGGTGAACGATAGCGAAATGGAGAAAAAGGTGGTGGTGATGGTGATTTAGTACGTGTATTTTTACGACCACTGGATTTAGTTCTGGCCATTTGAGTTTTTTCATAAAGGCAGAAAGAAAGGCAGAAAGTTTTTAGAAGAAGGGCAGAAAGATTTTGAGGAAGACGAAGGGAAGGATTCTGAAAGGTTTGTGAGAAATTGCAAAGACAAAATTTCCTTTTTAGAGAGAAAAGATAATGATGAGTGAAACCTAGGGAAGGAGGTTTTTGAAAAGATGTAACGCCTCTTCTTGAAAGGGTGTCAGGGCGTTTTTGGAGGCAGGGGACAAGAGCATTAAATGCCAAAACTCCCCTTTTTCTCATGCGCAGAGAGAAAGAGATACACAAAAGAGAAAGTTGATTTAAAAACAGAGAAAGTTGCCTGAAACACAGAGATTGATAAACGTTCTCTGTTTTCTATAGAAGCAGTTTTAATGAGATTTCACTAGATTTCTCATGATTTTCAGTCTTTCCCTTATTGAATTAAAACTCTCCTCAACAAGAGGCTTTGTAAATACATCAGGAAGCTGATTTTGGGTATCAACAAAGATTAATTCAATGTTTTTCTTGCTAACATGATCTCGAATGAAATGATGCTTAATTTCAATATGCTTAGATCTAGAATGCTGAATTGGATTTTTAGACAGATTAATAGCACTAGTATTATCACAGTAAATTGGGACATTAGAATAACTTACAGAGAAGTCTTCAAGTTGATTCTTTATCCAAATTACTTGGGAGCAACAGTTTGCAGCTGATACGTATTCAGCTTCAGTTGTTGACAGTGCAATCGTGTTTTGTTTCCTGCATGACCAGCTGATTAAGGCTTCTCCCAGGAACTGGCATGAGCCACTTGTGCTCTTTCTTTCAGTTTTGTCCCCAGCATAATCAGCGTCGCAGTAAGCTAAAAGATCAAAATGTGAACTTTTTCTATACCAAAGGCCAAGATCAGTAGTACCAACAAGATATCTAAAAATTCTTTTTACAGCAGTTAAATGAGATTCTTTGGGTGCAGATTGAAATCTAGCACATAATCCTACTGCAAATACAATATCAGGTCTACTTGCAGTTAGATATAACAAAGAACCAATCATTCCTCTGTACTCTTTTTCAGAAACAAATTTTCCATTTTCATCTTTGTCCAATGAAGAAGATGGATGCATGGGAGTAGTCATGATTTTGGCTTCATTCATTTTGTATTTCGTTAAAAGATCTTTTGTATATTTTTCTTGAGAAATAAAAATGCCATCATCATGCTGCTTGATTTGTAAACCAAGAAAGTATCTCAACTCCCCCATCATGCTCATTTCAAATTCACTTTGCATAAGATTTGAAAAGGCAGCACACATTTTTTCATTGGTTGATCCAAAGATTATATCATCAACATACACTTGAACAATGAGTAAATCATTTTTATCATTTTTCTTAAAGAGTGTAGTGTCAATGTTTCCTCTGGAAAATCCATTTTTGATTAGAAAAGAGCTTAATCTTTCATACCAAGCTCTTGGTGCTTGTTTCAGACCATATAGAGCTTTGGTAAGTTTATAAACATGGTCTGGTTTTGATTGATTTTCAAAGCCAGGGGGTTGTCGTATATAAACTTGCTCATTTAAAAAAACCATTTAAAAAAGCACTCTTAACATCCATTTGAAAAAGTTTTATGAATTTATGAGATGCATATGCAAGAAGAATTCGTATAGCCTCTAACCTTGCAACTGGTGCGAAAGTTTCATCATAATCAATACCTTCTTGTTGATTATAACCTTGAGCAACCAGTCTGGCTTTGTTACGAATGACCTTACCTTCTTCATCCAGTTTGTTTCTAAACACCCATCTTGTTCCTATGATGGTCTGGTTTTGAGGATCTGGGACAAGATTCCAGACTTCATTCCTTTCAAACTGATGGAGTTCTTCTTTCATTGCATTAATCCAACATTGATCAACAATGGCTTCTTTGATTGACTTGGGTTCGAGTTGGGAGATCATTGCCATGTTGTTGTTGTCATCCTCTTTGAAAGACATTCTGGTTCGAATTCCATCAGCTGTATTCCCAATAATTTGATCCTGAGGATGATCACTTATTGTTTTCCAGCTTTTTGAAAGAGAATGAAGTGGAGACTGTTTATCAGTCTGGTTTTCCTGGGGAACAATCTGCTGCTGCTGTCCAGAATGTTCTTCTTCTTCATCATCTTTCTTGCTCATTTCCAGATCATCAAATTCATCAAATAATACATGTATACTAATTTCAACAACCTTTATTTTGAGATTAAACACACGAAATCCTTTAGATTCGGTTGAGTATCCCAAAAATATGGCTTTGTCTGATTTAGCATCAAACTTTCCAAGGTTTTCTTTGTTGTTCAAGATGTAACAATAACACCCAAAAATGTGAAAATATGAAATGTTTGGCTTTCTATTTTTCCAGATTTAATATGGTGTTTTGTTGATGATTTTTCTTATTGTCACACGGTTTAAGATGTAGCATGAAGTGTTTATGGCTTCAGCCCAAAAGTATTTTTCAACATTTGATTCTTCCAACATTGTTCTTGCCATTTCTTGCAATGTTCTATTCTTTCTTTCAACAACTCCGTTTTGTTGAGGAGTTCTTGCACAAGATAGATTATGAGAAATGCCAAGATCTTCAAAAAAGTTTTTAAAAGAGGCATTTATAATTCTCCTCCATGATCACTTCTTACAGAAATGATTTTGGAATCTTTTTCATTCTGAACCTTCTTACAAAAGTTTTTGAAAGCATCAAATGCATCATCTTTTTGTTTTAAAAATAAGAACCATGTGTATCAAGAGTAATCATCAACAATAACAAAACCATATCTCATTCCACCTAGACTTGTTGTTTTAATAGGACCAAAAAGATCTATGTGAAGCAGCTCAAGGACTCTATTTGAGGAAATAAACTCTTTTGGACGAAAGCTACTTTTAACTTGTTTTCCTTTAGCACAAGCTTCACATATTTTATCTTTATCAAAATTGATTTTTGGTAATCCTCTAACAAGTTCTAGTTTTGAAATCTTTGAAATAGTTTTCATACTGATGTGTCCTGTCCTCTTGTGCCAAATCCATTTATCTTTGTTTATGGACATGAAGCAGGATTCATCAGGTAATTCTTCAAGGTATAAAACATAAAGATTTTTCTTTCTATACCTGAAAAAATAAGTTCGCCATTTTTGTTTTTAACTTCACAGAAGTTTGGTTTAAAAATAACCTCGAAGCCATTGTCACATAGTTGACTTATGCTTAAGAGATTATGTTTTAGACCTTCTACATATTGAACATCAGAAATTTGAGCTGAGTTTTTCTTACCAATGGTTCCTTTACCTTTGATTTGAGCTTGGTTGTTGTTACCAAAGGTTACAGAACCTCCTTCTTTCTTTTCAAATGACATGAAAGAGCTTTTATCTCCTGTCATATGTCTTGAACAGCCACTGTCCAAGAACCATGGCTTTTTCTTCACAAGTTGAAATCCATACTGCATAAGATGTTACATTAACTTTAGGTACCCACTTGGTTTTGGGTCCTTGAGAGTTAGTTTCAGGATTGGATTTTCTTTTGAAATAGCATGCTGGTTCATGATGACCAAATTTGAGACAATAGGAACATTTAACAGTTAGTCTTGGTGTTGTATTTGAAATCTGAGTTTTCGAAGGTTTGAATCTTGATTGTGTAAAGATTCTAGATCGTTCTCCCTTTTTCAAACTTTCTGGAGAATGTTCAGTTTTTCTTCTTGAACTTTCTCCGTTTTGAGAATAAGCTGGAGAACGTTCTGGTTTTTTCAAAATTGGCTTTTTCTTTTCAAACATCTTTCTGCTCTTAATCTTTTCATCCCGTTTTTTGAAATAGCAAGCAAATTCCAAATGTCCAAGTTTTTTACAGTATGAACATTTTGTTTTGCATTTTTCGAACTTGCTTTCCGGAATAAAAAAGTTTTCATACATTTTGGTTTTTTGAGTTTGATTAAAACCAAGACCAGCTTTATCAAATATTCCTATTTGTGATCCCATGATTTTCTGAAAGGTTTCAGTGGCTTTTAGGAAATTAAGCAAATCAGTTTTCAATATTTCATTTTCAGATTTAAGGTCAACGTTCTCCGTTTTAGCTGCAGAACGTTCCTGACCTTTCTGAATTTCACAACCTTGTTGTTTTGATTCTCTCAGTTCTTGAATGGTATTCTTAAGAATATCAATCATGGCTTGAGCCTTTTCTTTCTCTTCTTTTTCTTTAAAAACTTGTTCTTTTAAAGAACTCCATTTTTGTATGAGTGTTCGAATCATTTAGCAAGTTGTCAAATTCCTTTCCCATTAATTCACACAGAGAGCAGGGTTCAGAATCTATTACCTCGTTTTCTTCTGTGTCTGCCATCAAGCATATGTTGGCTTCTTCTTCTTCTGTGTCTGATTCTTCAGAGTCATCCCATGTGGCCAGCATTGATTTCTTTTTGAAAGGAAATCGTTTTGGTTTATTCTTATTCAATGGACATTCAGATTTGTAATGTCCTAGTTTATTGCAACCAAAACATGTAATCTGGCTTTTATCAACTTCTGTTTTGGGATTTTTATTGGGAAATCCCTTTTTGATTTGATTTCTCCTTCTCATCATTCTTTGTATTTTTCTGGTGAGAAGAGCAATTTCTTCATCAGCATCTTCTTGTCCAGTTTCTTCTGGTTCTTCATCACTTTGTAGTATGATGCTATCTTGAGATGCCTTTAGAGCTACTACTTTTCCTTTCTTGATAGGTTTATCTTCTTGTAGCAGTATTTCATGTGCTCTTAAAGTTCCTATCAATTCTTCCAAGGGAAGAGTTTCAAGATTCTTGGCTTGGCTTATAGCTGTTACCATTGGTCTCCATACAACTGGAAGACATCTCATGATCTTTCTTACCCTGTCTTGTATTGAATAGGCTTTGCCAAGAGAACGCATTTCATTCACTATTGTTGTGAATCTTGCATACATCTCATCAATGGTTTCTCCTTCTTGCATCTCGAATAACTCAAATTTTCTTATACCAATGTCTATTCTTGTTTCTTTGACATGGCTTGTGCCTTCATGGTGAGTTTGTAATGTGTTCCATACTTCTTTAGCAGTTGCATATTCGTCTACTCTTTCACTTTCTTCCCTGCTCAAAGCACACGATAAGAAAAAATGAGCTTTGGAGTTTAGGAGTACCTTAGCTTTATCATCAGAAGTCCAGTCTGCTTCTTTCTTTTCTGTTGAAGCTGGATCTTCTTGATTCATTCTTGGAACATGATTTCCATTTACTATGATGTTCCACATGCCTATGTCCTGTGATTTAAGAAACAATTGCATTTTGTTTTTCCAAATATAATAATCAGTACCATCAAAGAATTTTGGTCTGTTTGAGGATCCTCCCTCAACAATGTATTTTGCTTTAGACATTTTCTGGATCTTTTTCTCTAACACTGGTTAGGTGTTCTTTTTAGAGACCTTGCTCTGATGCCAATTGAAGTAGCAAAATTGATTTACAAGGAAGGGAGGTTTGAATTGTAAATCTCCCTTTTTTAAAATTTCCTGAAAAACTTCAGTTTTAAACTCAAGAAAGTTCTTGGTTAAGGAAGCAGAAAAATGGAGAACGTTCTTGGTTTGAATAGAAAACGGAGAACGTTCATATTAGTGTGTAAAACAGAAAAACGGTTTTGTATTTTAATCTTAAAAACAATCAAACTTGATAAGGAGATTAAGGATAAGAAATACCACACACAAATGTATCCTGGTTCACCCATCTTGGGCTACGAACAGTCCCCATAATCATGAGATTTTCCACTAAGTGTTTAAAACAAGAACCTTCTGGTTTTACAGCACCTAGCCTAGATCAACCTTGATCTTTGTTTACACAACTTAATCTGATTCCACCTGGTATCAGATTAATCGAATCACCTATCTGTCTTGATAGGATTTCTTACAATCTACCTCAAACTATATTAAACTCTTATAGTTTGAGTTTTACAATAATAGTGAGATTGTTTAGAATCTGAAATGACTCAACTCTTGTTTGAGGTTTCGATTCTTTTACAGATAAATCAGTATGAATATATCAGAGTAAGAAGGATTTACTACAACTGATTCTGTAAATGATTTGCAGAACTTCAAGTATGTGAATGAGAATGATTTGGAGAAACTTGTTAGCACTTGAACTTCTGAGTTTTCCTTGAGCTGTGGCGTTCCTTTTATAGGCTTGAGAGCATTTAATGAAGGCCAATATAGCCGTTGTTGATGCCTTTGTCTGACTTGACCAGAGGCAAAAAGTAATCCTACTTTTTGACACTTTTTACTTTCTGTTTTAGGCTGAGCTGTATTTGCATTTTGAATCAACTTTCTTGAATTTTTAATGATCCTCTAATGCTTCTGATAAGAGATAATATTGCTAGTTTGAACTGAAGCTTTGAACCATTCAAAACAGATTAAAAACGATCATGAAAGCTTGATGTAAAGAGCTTGTACTGAAGCTTTTAAAACTGACTGGAGATTGATGATCATTCTGGACTTTTTGTACTTTAGGTATCCTCTGTTAAATTCCATAATGTATCCTCTGGTAATTTTCAGAATGTATCTTCTGGTAATTTACTTCATGAGGTATCTTCTGGAGTCTGATAATTACTGTTTCCAGAACAGTCTGGACATGCTTGTTTGAGAGTCTTTATCTTTCTCAATTTGAAAGTTCTCTTGATCTGAATTGATCCTATGTGTTCTCTATCATGTAGTGATCATATTCATGTAACTTCCAGAGCCAACAACTTTAATTAAGTGATGGAGAAAGTTGGGTCTTTATGCTGTCACAGTCTGACGAACATTCTCCGTTTCCAGAATGTGGAGAATGTTCTTCTGCTGCTGTTTTCTTTGATTTTTTTGAAACCTATCTTTGAATTAACACACTCAAAAGCACAGGTTAAATTAACAATATACTTAGAATCATAATTAACAATCTTTTAATTAACCTTTGTTTATTTTCATCAAAACTTTAAAATTGAGAGTTTGTATTAACAAAGAATACTTTGCAACTGACCTTAATCGTCAAACTAAGAAGAACGCCGAAAATAGAACAAAAACGTGTGGTTTGGTGACGACGACGACGGTGAATGCAAAAGGTCAATCCTATTCATTCTGTGATTTTTTGACTTGGTATATAACTAACAAAATATGTTAATTTAGTCTCCAACATTGTTGTTGAGAACACTATTAGTGAAAAATTTAACGCGTCACCTATGAAATTTTTTGACAGAGGGACTAACTTGATTAAAGTTGAAAAGAAGTTATGGACTATTTTAAAATTTTGACAAAGGGACTACATTGATACAACTTACGAAAGTTAAGGACCAAATTGGATATTTCCTCTATATATTTCATTTTTAGTCAAAGTAATTTTTTTTTTATCTCTCAAAATATTTTTTGTAAACAATTTTAGTCACATTTATACATTAATTCATGTATATTTTTGAATAATTATTTTTATGCATGTATACAACATTATAAGAATCTCTTTTAAAAAAATTTGAATTTTTTAACAATAAATAAATTAAATGTGATTTTTTAAATTTTTGGCGCTTAAAAAATTATATTTAATTTATGTTTTGTTAAAAAATTCTAAATTTTTGTTTTTGAGATTCTTATAATGTTATAAACATTCCATACAAAAAAATTATTAGAGGGTTTGTAATTTTTTCCTTGTAAAAATTACAAATTGAAAAATAAAATATTTTATAAGATTGTGGTGTGTGTAAGAAGTGACAGAACCACATTAAACTTTTTAGTTGTCTTTTATTTATTTTTCTTGTAAAGATGTGATTTCGCTTTTGTTAAGATTTTTCTAATATGTGACATAAAAACCTGATTTGGTTAATGGAGATAGATAAGCATTGTATTGTTGCATTGCACCATTCGTTTTAAGAGAGAGTTGGTTGTTACCTTATTGGTGCAACATTGAAGTTGGATGTTCATTTTGTTTGATAAATGATTGGCTTCTTCTATTCTCCTTATGTCAATGCACAATCCAAGATTATTGATTAAACAAAGTCTTGATTCTTATCAAAAAAGGACATGAATATTGGAGGTTGTTCAAACATGTACATGTCAAATAAACGATATTTCTGTCAAATAAACGGTATTCCTGTAACAATTGGTATTATGGATTTTCAGTTTATGGGGGTTAATATGGGATCTGTAGTGGATGAGAAAATCACATGGTTGATCGAATATACTACCAATCGACATTTACCCCTTATTTTAGTATGTGCGTATGGAGGTGCGTGTATGCAAGAAGGAAGTTTGAGCTTAATGCAAATGGCTAAAATTTCTTCAACTTTATATAATTATCAAATCAATCAAAAGTTATTCTACGTAGCTATACTTACATCTCCCGGTGGGATCACAGCTAGTTTTGGTATATTGGAGATATCATTATTGCCGAACCAAATGCTTACATTGCATTTGCGGGTAAAAGGGTAATTGAACAAACATTGAATAAGGAAGTTCTCAAAAGTTCACAATCGGCCGAATTTTTATTCCAAAAGGACTTATTTGATTCAATCGTACCTCGTAATCCTTTAAATGACGTTTTAGGTGAGTTATTTCAGTTTCATGGTTTCTTTCCTTTGACTCAAAATGAAAATTAATGCAGATTCTAATGTTTCATTTTTGTTTTTCAATTTTGAATTGAAAATAGTATAAATTATTCAGATACAAAAATGGAATTAGAATACACAAGAGTAAAGAAATAAAATAATAATAGAAAGTTACTGAGAATAATAAAAAGATATATTTTTATAAACATTTTTATTGTAGAAATCTAAAGTTAAATGTCTACAGTTATTTTACTCTACATTTCTTATATTTAATAAAATATTTATTATTTTTAAATTTTTGACTTTCATATCTATTCATTTAGCTATGGGTAGTCTAATTTTTAAAATAAAGTAGTATAAGTCTATATGAATTATAGTGATTTAATACTATCTTTATTGCAATATAATAATTATAATATAATAATAATTCAAATAGTAATCTAAGAATAGAAAAAAAATAACAAATACAAATTTAAAATTGAGGAACCTCATTTTATGATAAACTTCTCTTCCTTTTTTTAGAAAAAATAAAGTAAGTTGAAAGATTCAAAAGTGAAAGGAAAAAAAACACGAAGTGAGCACAAATTTGATTGGCACTTAATTGTACAGAGATTTTCTTAACAATTTGTGAATTCAAATTTAAAAAAAAAAGATGCTCTAACTCAAATTGAAATTTAAACTAAACAAATAATCAAACTACATCAAATTTGACTTATTTATAGCTTTAGCCTCAAAGATAATAAAAATATTTAACAATTTTACCAAACTCATAAATTGTTGGATGAAACAAAATTTTTACACATAATTTTTTTTTTTTTTTTGTATATGTTAGTCTTTGAATTGACTTCAACAAGAGATTTTTCATAGAATAATACTTTTTTATGTGCAAA
>JBBPBO010000002.1:2415244-2498324 GCA_037974295.1 Cicer cuneatum | reverse complement strand
TAAATAAATAAAAAATGGAATTCACAACCTACAAATTAATATTTTTATTATTATTATTATTATTATTATTATATTGATATTGGAGTTTCTTTTTTTTTTTTTTGCGAAAGGTTCTAGTTTTTTCTAGTCTAATGAGAATAAGATCTAGGTAGGAATCCAACAAAACACACGTGCTAAATGGTATGAAATTGGATCAAAATTAGTTTTCCGAGAGTACTTGTACTAGAAGTTTTTATTTAATTAATTTGCAATAAAAGTAAATTGAGTTTTTGTTACGCTTAGTACTCTTACTTTTGATCAACCTTATCATCAGTCTCTGCCATCAAAACCGCCTTAACAGATAAACTGTAATCAACAAGTCCTTGCATCAGACAAAGATACATTTTCCTCTGCTTGCTCTGAAATTGGTTACAGAAAATAAACAATTTCGTTACTCATGATATGCTTCTCTAGTTCCTACTAAATCACAACATATATGCGTTTTGTGGACCGAAATTATACATAAATAATATATCTATTCAAATTCATAACAGACACTTAGTCAAAAAAAATTTGTAACCGAATGTTATATTAATTAGTAATATTATATTGCCAATATAAATCCACCATCATCATCTATATATATCGTTTTAAATGTAATTAAGATAAAAATAAATAAATAAATCAAACATTTTTAACAATTTAACTTTAGGTAGGATTAATTGATAGGATTTTTTTATATTAAGAGCGTAAATTAAATCTTAATTTTGACACTATTAATTAATTAACTAAAGCTTATATTAAGAAATACTTATTGATCATATAAGTTGGTTATAATTAGTGTTGAAAAATTAAATAAATATTTAATATTTAATATCAAATTAGATTTATTAAAATTAAGGTGAGTCACTCTAATTTTTAAAAATTATTTGTATCATTATATTAAAATAGAGAAGTATCGTTTTTGAAAACTATAAACAAAAATAATTATTATCGACTTTTTCAAATACTATTTTTACATGTTATTTTAGAAAAGTACACCATAATTTGATTGAAAGAAAATAAACTCTCATTTATAGAGAACGCCTTAAAATTCCTCCTGGTTGCACTCACTATGGTGAACAATGCAGCAAATACTCCTTAAAAAAAAGAGGTGCAAACCACATGGTGGTCTTGGCCGAACAAGTGTGAAACAACCAACATGTTTGCAAACCATTTATTTGTATTTTTACAAATAAATAAAAACAATTGAGACCACAAATAGGATGAGTTTGTAGAGACTTGTTAATCTGAAATTCATTGTCAGTGATTGTACAATTTGAATCCAACCAAAAGATAACTAATTGAGGGAATCTAATACCATGAGATATGGTCAATAATTATGCCGGAACGGTGTTACAAGATATTAGATTCCAATCAAACCATTTCAAAACCTCATTAATAGTATCACAACCCAGTCAAGCCATCTCTAGCTGCCAATAGACTTTTAATTCAACCAATTAATATCAACTTTTTTTATTTTCTTAACTATTCTGTTCTTAAGAAAAATATATATTTAGATAATTTAAAATTTAATCAAAAAATAAATAAAATAAAATAAAATAAAATAATTCGTGTTTTGCTGAAATTCATCCTAACACTTAAACTCAACCAAGAAAAGTCACTCAGAACATAATACATAATACATGTAACTTGGAAAAACAGTACATACGTTTCCAATTTTACATATGGAAAATTACAATCAAGAATTGCAATTTTAAATCGTACAAATGTCTGTGCAATCCCTAAATGTAAAATACTTATATCGTATATATAGATACGGATACAATAGATATATAGATACAGATAAAATACAATACCTATAGGCTATAATTTTTATGAATGAAAAATTATATGCCAAAAGAAAAAAGTAAAATAAAAATTTCAAAATATTATTTACATTGAAAAAGGGTTTCGGATTTTCCCCACAATGAAAAACGTAAAATATATAATATAGATGAGAATCTATTAAAAAAAAAAAGAAAGAAAGAAAAGATGGGCAGAAGAATTTGCGAGATTCCGTGTATAGGAGGGTTTCGTGTGTTTACAAGTTACTACTATGTTGGGTTCCAATCCCATCAATTGGTTCATATGTAGTATCATTTGGAGGAACTTCATGTGACCACGGAATTGGGCTCCATTCCATGGGTGGAAAGCAACATTCACAACCTTCTTCACATGGTAGTGGTAGTGTCGATGTCAAATCAACTTGGTTCTCTTGGGTCCCATCATTAGTGGGTCCTGAAGCCTCCTTTAGTGGACCCCAACATTCTACCTTGTTGAATTCAGGAATCTTTGAATGAAAATACACCCAAACCAATGCTTCCTGTAATTCCGGATAGTTGTTGAATAGATTACCGTCCCCATGAACAAAAGCCTTCAATACCTAATCATATCAAACATACACTAATTATAATAGCTTCTTCCTTGTCATCAAATATACTCCTATACTATATTCACTCTATCACTTTTTTGTAAAATTGTAGAATTATTATTTATAAATTTTCAATTATTTAACTATTAAATGAATAAAAAAATATTTTAAAAAAAAATGCTACATAAGTTCGTAAAAAGAAAATTGTCTTATTGAAAGCAGGAATCGTAAAAACAGCATTTTTGTCACACTACTCGTTATTAATTAATATAGATACAAATATAACTAAGTTGCTCACCACTGGTAACTCTTTGCAGAAGATGAAATATCTTAGTCTAGCGAATAGATCCAAAAGAAAATGACCTCCACTAATGTGACAGTGAACATGTAGAGACATCTTTCCCTTCACCTTCTTCCACTGTGCCACCACTTCATCTCTTTGCAATCTGTTGTACCATCCCTGCAACTGCAATTGAATTCCCAAATATTATTCCTAAAAAATAATACTTACTTATTTCATAACCCTCTTCAACTCTGTTTTGTGATCATGATAAATAAATACCTGAGAGTTATTTATGGTTTGAGATATTGCCAAGGTGAGTTTTGAGGTTATGTCACTGTGTGTTAATGTGTAAGTCCTTGGAAGATTTCCTGGGTGTTTGTTTTCGTCAACTCCTAAGAACAAAACCTTCAATTTTGAAGCTTCAAATATTGCTGGTCCAAACAACCTAGCAACCTGGTCCAAACCAAACCCACAAATACATAATCAAATTAAAACTTAAAAACCCTCTTTTATTTTTTTGTTAATTTTTTTATCAACAAAAATACCACAAAGATTGACACTCTGACACTTACAGTGCTATTGCATATTTATTTGCTAAATTAATTGTGAAAAAAAAAAAAAACACATACCGGAACAATTGATTGGTTTTTCTTCCCGATCCGTCTCCTATGTGGAAAAAGAGGTTTTTGTTGAGGAGAAAACGAAGGTTTGAACTTAGAAGTGAGCAAAGGAGAAGTGGTTAGAGTATCCATGTTCCTGGAACTAATTCCAATCTTTGTGGACTCTCAAAGAATTAAGGTTACGTGATCGTTCAAACAAGAACACTAAAAATACACAGTTTTTTTATGAGGCTGAAGGGGCTTTTTATTATGCTTTACTCTTAATTTTGCTTGTCACTAGTTGTGATAATTTGGAGCTATAAGATTTTGGCTTGAGATTCTTCTTTAGCTTTTGCTTCTAAACTTCAACTTGAAAATTTGAAAAAAAGTAACAAGAGATTGGATTGTGTTAAGATGCGTGTTGTAATGTGTGACTTTTTGGCTTAGGATTGCGGTTGCTTTAAGTAGTAGCCTTGTGGAATTGTGTCTTTGTATTATTTTAGTTTTGGCTATTTTTTGGTTGTAGTTGTGTCTCTGCCTCTTCTAGACACGTTTCTCTGTATTCAACTAACCACGTGGGTCTCGTGGCTCGTAATTTGTCTCCAATCCCAATTATGGCAGACCATTATTTTTCGGTATAGCTGACATTAGGTTTTTTTCTCTGTCATCATAATGGATTGTGGAGTTTTGTAACTATTTTTTGACGTTTTTTACTGCTAGTATGGTTATTGTCTAGGATGTTCCTGAAATTGCACCTCCATTGGTGAGCAGGCGTCTCGTTATACTCCTCCCTAATCCATCCTTAAAATGTAATTAGGTCATAATTTGGAGCTTAATCAGTCATGGTTTTAGGATATAGAATAGAATGGCCTTATTATTTTTAGAAAAAAGACTTTAACTTTTTAAAATTTTATCATGTTATATCATTTCATATTATTTTATTCTATTCTATACTGCCAATTAGAATATGAGAAAATGATAATAAATGACTTTGTATACTTTATTAATTTGCAACAGTTATCTATTCTCACATAAAAAAAAGGAATTTAGCTCTAGATAAAATAAACTAAATTTAATTAAAAAAATTATTATTCATATTTATCTATTTAAATCCGATGATTTTGTATGTTTAAATTTTTTTTTATGATCTGTAATTTGACTTTTTAATTAAATATTTTGTCAAAAATATATTAAATAATAGACTTTTATCTAACTATATGACTAATTTCACATTTAAAAAAAATTAATATTATTACATCTTTATTACTTGAGTCTCTACGTTCCTTCGTATAACAATCAAATCACTTACCATTTCATTTGGAAGCCATGATAATTAAGTACAGCCATTAAACTATATATAAAAAAATGTTTTGATGTTTATTAAGACATTGCACTAAAATAAAAAGTTTTATTAAAGACAAAACTATCTTTATCCCTCCTCTACATATATCGTCGGTTTGTTTCCTTGAAAAAAACGTGTGTGAAGTTAGTGGCGGTATCTTTTACAAAATAAAAAAGTAAAACATTTCTTTTTCTGTCTTGATGCAATAAATAATAAATAATGCATGTATGCAACAATGTTGGTCATTTTTTAATTTATTTAGGTAAAAACTAGAAACAAAAATTAAAGTAAAACATAGTATCAAAAACTTGAAAATAACTCCCTAAAAGAAAACTTTAAAATAAATTAGAGATTCAAAAGATAAAACAATAAGGTATAAAGAAGTCTGCATCAAATTTAGTATATTAAATACAAAAGCGTCGAAAATTTAGATCCACAGGTTTCATAAAAATAAAAATAAAATACTATAGAAAATAGGATTGGATCGTAACGCTGATGTTTTCATTTCCCTTTTTTTAAACTAAGGATGCGTTTGATTGGAAGATTTAGAGAGGAGGAAATATATTTAAAAAGTATGTTTGGTGCAAAACTTTAAAAGTGAAGGGAAAAAGGGTAAAATCTCTTATTAAATTGTTTTTGCTCTCTCTTTAATTTGAGGGAGATAGTGAGAGAAGAAAAATATAAGTTAAGAATCACGTAAAGTATTTTTCTTCTCCTTTCATCATACAAAAAATTATTACAAGTATCTTTTTTTCAATATATTTTTTGAATCAAATATATATATATTTTTTTATTTACTCTTATGCGTTATGCGTTGAAGAGAACAAACTCTAATATTTAATTAGAAAGGAAGAGGGAATAAAGATATTATACTTTACGAATAAAACTAAAAATGTAAAGAGTGTAATAAATAAAATGAAGAATAAATATGTGCTCAAACTTTTAGAAGAATAATTGGATTTAAATTTGCATATTCACAATTTTTTCTTGTTTCTTTGTGTAACAATATTAAGTCATACACCTTTGCATAATTCACAAGTATTTATGTTATGTGATAACTCTTTTACACTTTTAATTAAAACCTATTTGTTTCGACGAACTTTTGTTTTGGAAATTGGAAGATAACGAACAATACATTTGTAAATTGGCATCACTGTTGCACTATTACTTGTTATTGAAAAACAACATTGACATATTGGAGCTATACTTCACCATCATGCAATGCTTGAAGCTGTCGCCGTGATGGAAAATTGTTACAAAGAATTTCTTGAAAATCTTTATGTAGAAAAATATTTAGAATGTGATGCCGTAGTATTTCCAAAAAAATTTAAAGTGTTTACAACTACATCTAATTATTTCACCATTCTAAATAACCACATGCTTTTAGAAGTATCCTCTTTTTAATACTATAATTCAACGCACAATATCGATTTTAGGATAAACTGAATGTTGATGAACCTTTTAATTTTATATTGATTATTTTAATAGCCATTCTTTTATTCTCGTATTTGATAAGTTCCTTCTCGTTTTTAGGGTTTTCTTTTGTTGTTTCCACGTGGTGGATAAACTTGTTAAATTTGTTTAAATAAGTGTTTAAGTAATTTTCTCTCAAAGTTTTGTCTTTAGTAAAAGACACATTAGTGATTAAAAGAGTGTAAATGTTGTTTATAAATTATTTTTAGCCTCAATTTTTAAATAATGTAGAACTATTTTAATATATTGAAACAATAGCCCTTCATAAAGGCTAAAGGACTAAAGAGACTACCAAACCTTGCATGTTTGTTTCTCACAAACAACACTACTATTCTTACCTCAAACTATATTTTCAGAGGTATTGTTCGTTTTAAGGTCTTGTGTATAAGTCCTCGCAATTTTTTCCAGTAAAATGCAGCCTAATTCTCATGAATGACTTAGACATTCATTTCACAAAGCCGACATCACTGTTCCAACTTCAATCCACCCTTCCAATATATTGTTCACTTTGAGAGTGCTGCAGCTCTCAAAGTAGGGGTAGACAGCAGACGAGTTTGAGCCCAAAGAAAAAAAAAAGAAAAAGAATTATTTAAATAACTAAAAAATTAATTATGTAATTAGTAAAATTTGAGAACAAATTAAAAAAAATATAATTTTGATTTGATGAATCTTTTTTTAATATAGGGGCATAATACTTTTAAAAAAATCTAACATTTTTTTCTTTTCTATTTCTCTTTTTTCCTCCTATAACAAACAATACATTTACTTTAATTCTTATCCTTTTTTTTCTTTTTATATTTCCTCTTCTTACGTTCTCTTCGCAACTAAACACACCTCGAAAGAGTTTTAGAAAGTAAACTTAGTCTTAAATATTCATACTAGTTGTGATTCTACTTTTGAGGTAATCATTAAAAAAAAAACATGCAAAAAATGTAAGAGTTTAATTTTTATATAGATAATATAAAAAGTTTTATACTCTCAATATTTCACAAATATTATCTCTGTAACTTTAAAAATAATAAAAATATTGATTTTTACTTCTTGTGATTGACGGACAACTGTGTAAAATATTTTGTATATATAAATTAAATCCAAAATGTAAATGAAAAAAAAAAAAGAAGACTTTGAAATCGGATCATCGAGTAGAGGCGGAGCAATTGAACCAAACAAAACAAAAAAGGAAAACGAAGAAACTTATTTTGTTTAGTACAGAAACGAAGAAACTTTAGTACGCGGATTCTAACTGGATTAACCTTCCGTAACAAAACAAAAAAAACTCGTAGTTCTAACCTATTGGATTTTCCTAATTTGGGTGCTTAATTAGTTAACAAAATATCCCTTTAATTTATCTGGTGGTCGAGAACGTGGTGGCTGCTTCTATGGACATGGCATCTTCTTCCCCTACAGATGAAGGTCAAGATCAACATCAACATCAACATCACGATCTTCAACATCAACTTCAACAAGAACAACAACAACTTTCCCCAGTCAAAGACTTCCTTCACAAAACCAAAACGATTCAGTTTCTCGGACGCACTACTCCGATCGTTCTTCAAAACGACAATGGACCCTGCCCTCTTCTCGCTATCTGTTAGTGCATTTCACATCTTAGGGTTTCACCCATACATCTCTCTTTCTATTCATTTCAATTCCACGCATGTCTATTTATTCGATTTACAATCTAACTCAATAGTGCTAGGTTAGGGATGTATCCGATATTATTATGTTTTTCAATTTCTAACTAGTTACCTCATGACTGATTACATACAACATGATTTCGTATTCTTTTTCAATTTTCAATTAACTCATCAACACGTGTATCATAACTTTAATATTTTTCAATTCATTCATTGGTACCTTTATCTCTAATTGAATTGAATTGAATCTACCAGTGTATTGCCACACATTAGTCGCTGCATTGGCACTTGTTACTTTTGTTTTTATATATCTATCTTTGAAAATGTGCAACAACTTCTGTCTTACATATTGCAGTATCTTTTTCGTAAATTTTCGCGAGCATCAAGGAAATGATGTTAATTGATCCTGTAAAGCTCACGGTGTACTCTATTTTCGATTATTTTATTACTAAAAATGCAAATTCTGCAACATATACTTTGTTCCTAGTTATTCAGAGTTTGAATATTTATCGCTCTGTCCCTGCATTTTGAATGGAATTGGCATTTCTTATTTTGAACTTATTAGTTGACATTTGATGCATATTATCTATATATACCAATCATCCATCAATAGCATTTTGGGGATATTGCCAAAACTCCTAATATTACTATGAACGAAATTGACTAGAAGAATCCAAAACATAAACTCCATGTAACCTTTAATGATTAGTGTTGTCTTGTCATTCTCCTTTTCATATCTAATCAGATATTTCTCATCTGATCAATTTACTAATGTAGAAATTTTTTTATCTTCATGTCACCTTTGTAGGAACCCTTTTATATGTTTTCTTCTGGTCAATAGCCTCTTCAGTTCCTATTTTGCTTTATATGTTTTTCCAAATTCTTGTACTAGCTAGATTGTAGGATCAGTAACAAGTTGATGCTCTCAAGTTTTGCACTTTGGATGGATATTTGTAATAGTTGTTTAATTTTTCTTGTTTTTCTCACACCACACTGTATATATTGCCTTGCTGCAGGTAATGTTCTTCTGCTACGAAACCAGTTAAGTTTGAGCCCTGATATTGCTGAAATCTCACAAGAGAAGTTGCTTTCATTGGTTGCCGAGCGATTGATTGATTCAAATAGTAATGTGAATGTAAGAATTGGGTCTGTTATCATTGGTGACATCATTATTTCGTTCACTATGTTAGTTCGCGTGACATGTTTTTACTGTCTTACAGAACAAAGATGCTGGTTATGTTGAAAATCAACAACAGAACATTGCTGATGCAATTGATTTGCTCCCTAGACTCGCAACTGGAATTGATGTAAATTTAAAATTTCTAAGGTCAGTGTAATCTATTTTTTTGAAAGCTATATGCATCCATCATCAATTTTCAAGTTCTGACAAAAGTTACATATTAATTGCAGAATAGATGATTTTGAATTCACTCCAGAATGTGCCATATTTGATTTGCTGGACATCCCTTTGTATCATGGCTGGATAGTTGATCCACAGGTATTTTGTCTCCCGTCAATCCTTATTAATTAGTTCTATCAGCTATGTTGTGATATGAATTAGACAAATTTTAGAAGATTGCTTCCTTGCCAATTGTCAGACACGCTCTAATGTGCCCTAAAAGTCCTGTATGTAAAATGAGATGTAACATATTTTTGCTCATCAATGTTAGTCTAAGGACATTCCTTTGTTTTCAGGAAATTCCAGATTTTTTATTAAAAAAAGAAAAAGTAAATTCCAGAATTTTGGCTTGGTAATCTCTTAGTCGTCCGCTAAGTGATACCACACCCCTTTTTAGTCATTTTTTTTTCATGCTTCTGTACTGCATCTATTTCGATATTGCTCGGCAGGATTTTATTTCAGAATGGTTTATTAACTAGTCTTTAGGTTTCATCAGAATCATTCTCTTGTATTAAAGGATTTACTAGCAGTCTGCGAACAGGTCTGGTTCCTTGAAAATTAAAAATGCTATTGCTGTGTCAGTGGCCTCTTTGTGTGATATCCTAAATTAATCTGGCCTCCATCTATGTTGGTTCTAGTGATTTCTTTACATTTTGATCAATAGATGTGTCTCATTGTCCGCTATAAATTTTGAATGACTGAGTGATCTTTTTGAATAATCGTCTGAATGCTTACCAAAATGTTATCTGTTTTTTTTAATCATGCGGGTTTTTTTAATTATTTTACAATATTCACCAGGATCACGATACTGCAACTGCAATTGGATCGAAGTCCTATAATTCCCTCATGGGAGAGCTTGTTTCTCTTGAAACACGGAACATTGAAATCCAACCTAAAAATAATCCGGAAGAAGATTGTGTTGATTTTGTGGCTGCAACAACTGCTGCACTTGGAGTTCCTTCTCCTAGTCTTTCTAAAGCCAGGTCTTTTGATGATTCTCCACATTCTGTTTCTGATCCCACACCAAGAAAAGGTGATCTTGAAGAAGAAGAACAGTTGTTGAGAGTCTTGCAGCTGTCTGAGGTTGATTCTAAAGCTTCAATGAGTTATCCTGTTGTGGGTCTTGCAAATGGTACTGAAGGAGAAGTCTCTTTTGGCATGGATGAAAATATGTGTAACAAACAGGCTATAACCATGGATTCTGGGGATAACTTAGGAAAGAACACCGGTAAAGAATGCAATGACTTTCATGAATCCGAAACCTCCATACCTGATGATTGCACTGCTTCTAGCAAAGACAATAATGGACATACATCTTCTACATCTACACTGGGGGAAGCAGCTAATTTGCCCTTTAAGGATGATGCAGTTAGTGGCTTCCATCAATCAACTTATATGGGACCTGAAGAATCTATTGAACGGAATGATGGGGTTGAGAAGCATAATCTTGATGCATTGGTTCAGAATGAGAGTGCAACCATCCTTTCTCCTGAAAAATACTCTGTTTTGTTTTTTGAGAGCTGCGTAGATGGTTCTAGGGGGGAGGCTATAGTTCACAATCAATCCTCTCCAACAACTATAGATCATGAAGCTTTAGATGAATCTCAAGGACCTGATGAAACAGGAATATCACGCTTATCTGGAAGCCATACGAATTCAGATTCTTCTAGTACCATATCTCATCAAACCGATGCTTGTGGAGCATTCCCTTCAATTGTTGATGAGAGTGAGCCCATATATGAAGGAGAGGAATGTGTATTGGATACAAGACCCAGAAATTTTGAGGACCATGAACCTGTTTATGAAGGCGAGGCGGTGCTTCAAGAACAGGCTGACAAAAGCACCTTTGATCTAAGAGCTAAGGAAGAAATTACTCCAGAACAAGGTCAGCGGTGCTATATCTTCTTGAGTAAACAGATTCATTCTGATTGGAAACTAACTTTTTGACAAGCAGTATTTTCATCTTTAATAGAAGATATCTTTGTTTTTTATTGGTCTTAGGGGAATTGGTCAAGAGTTTTTTGAGGACTAATGCCAGCCAGTTGACATTTTACGGGTATGCTGACTTTGTCTTGTTGGTCTAAATTTCTTGAATAAATTTCCTGATATGTATATTTTTCTTCACTGGCTGAAGAATTTCATTTTAAATATTATAAACCATAAATGTTTTTGTAGGCTTTTCTGTTTACAAGATGGTCTTAAAGAGCGTGAGTTATGTGTTTTTTTCCGAAACAATCATTTCAGCACCATGTTTAAGGTGAGCACAAGGCTTGAAAAGGCTCATTTCTTTGGTCATTTG
Organism: Cicer cuneatum; assembly: GCA_037974295.1. NCBI lineage: Eukaryota > Viridiplantae > Streptophyta > Magnoliopsida > Fabales > Fabaceae > Cicer > Cicer cuneatum. Next base: position 2,486,900 of record JBBPBO010000002.1, on the reverse strand, counting down.
GATTAATGAAAATGATATCAACTATCCCCAATAGCAGTTTTTTATCACTGAGAAAATATTCTTGGCTCTCTGTCTTGCATAGTACATATTTTTAATCCTAAAATTATTTTCTCTTTTATTAACAGATTGAGGGTGAGCTCTATCTTCTAGCTACAGATCAAGGCTACATAAATCAGCCTGATCTGGTCTGGGAAAAATTGAATGAGGTAAAACATGATCTAGAATTTTCATTTATGTCTTCTTAAAATGTTATTGTTTCGTCTCTTTTCTTTCTATGTTGAATCTGGCAGGAGTTTATTATAAAGATGTTAATATTCTCAGTTATTTGTTCCGAGAATTAAGTTTGTGTGCTTAGTGATTTGAGCTTCTTGGATAGCTCTTATAGGTGGTTTTGAGGCTTTCTTGAATTTTAAGTAAATTCTGAGAATGAATCTTTATGCAGTATTTTTTATGTTTATGTATTTCACTGTAATGATCAGCATGCTCTTCCTACCTAGTTCTGAGTGTCTAAATGAAACATCTTGCTTTTGTGTAATATTAAGAGACTGGGCATGTACCGTCTGTCTAAACAATTTTACACTAACAACCAATGCAAACCGTTGATTAGATGGTTATTTTATGACGGTGGTTACAATTATATGGTGAGATGCTAACATCAATGGTTCCTATTAACTGTCAGTGTAAAATCACTTTACACTGACAATGCATGATCCTTTTTCTCATACTAAAATAAATTGAAGACAGTTTTTGATGAACTGATTTTTCAGGTCAATGGCGATACATTGTTTATGACTGGTAATTTCAAGGAATTCAAGGTAGATAGCCAAGAAAGTAACACCTGGGATGAGAACAATGTTATGACCAGCACTGCTGTACGTTTTTTCCCCCCTAATATCTTATCTTGAAAACAATTTTTTCATTGATATAATATAAAGAGAACTTGACATGTTTCAGGACTATCTTGCCAGCATAGATAGTGCAACACAGGCAGGCCTAGATATCAGGTTGAGTTTCTGAACTTGTTGATATTAGTGCGCACACACACACATACACACAAATTTATGATTGCACCCCTTCCAGAAGAATATTATCCAGTAGATAAGCATCGATAATGACATCATTGCGTGTATAGATTAGCTAATTTTGGGGTCAAAACCTTTTTCTTAAAGCGTCCTAAGAGAGCTTTCGGGAAAAAATATTGCCATAAAAAAGAAGTTTAAACATGAAAACTCATAAACTATTGTTGTTGACTTTAACTTCAGTTACAGTTTTAACTATTCAAAACGGTTTAGCAAAAATGGATCTTCTTTATTATTGGGACAGCTCTGATATGGAATTAGCAATAGCCTTGCAACAACAAGAGTTTGAGCAGCAGCCACCACGTCAGAGCCCACAGAAACCATCTATTAGTAGTAGTTCCAGACTGGTCACAGGTCCCCAGGTAAAAATTGTTTTCCAACTTTTACTGCACCTAATTTATACTAGTTTTTTAGTCAACTGATCATTATCTGCCCTATTTTGGATATATATGCATTTCCGTTATCTGTTGGTTTCTCATGAGAACCATTGAATGGGTTCATTTTGAAAATTAGTGAGATCTTTATGACTGGATAGTAGATACCAGATCGTATCATATACAAAAGCATTGGTTTTGACTACTCTACTAGACTACTACCTCTGGTTATATTTGAATGTTGAAACTTTTTTAAATTACTTACTAAATGCTATTTGCAGGTGGCAAGAAGCAGTGGAAGGAATCCATCTTCATCTCCCAGGGCCGATGGGAAATCCAAAGAAAAATGTATAGTGATGTGAGTTTCACAAGCAGTTGTTAGAAGCTTGCTTTATAATTCCTGGCCTTAACTAATGTATCCCATTACAGCAACCTTATTATTCTTCATGTCATGTATGTGATATTAGGTTAAGTTATTTTTGTAAATATTGGAAGTATATAATGTACCACAGTGCCAGGTCCTGCTTGTGACCACAAACCCTCAACTTCCCTTACGCTTCATAGTCTGAACTAACCATCCCAACCAACATTTTTCTGAGCTTTGCCCCATATTGTGGCGATTGGCTGTGCAGCTTTTAGTAGAGTAAAATCCCAGCCCACACAATTTTACTATGTCATCTCACCAATGTCCTTTTAATATTTATGTAAAAAGCCAGAGTAATGTATGGATATTGTTGTTAAATTGCTAATTAGACTTTGACCGAAGAGGAAGGAAGTGCATGATATTAAAATTTTCTGGTTAAATGGATGTGAAATTTTTGGAAGGGATACCATTTTTCCCCATACCTCTTTATATTTGCCTGTAACAACTTAGGAAATGTTACAATAATTTAACTTTCGAATTATGATCGGAAAATGTTTCATCGCAGCATAGCAACAAATGTGTACTTAGTTTTACATCAGTCTCTACTTTCTAGAATAAAAATATCTGAAAATATATTATTTTTCTATAAATGATTTTTTAACAGATAACTAACTTTTTAATTTTATCAATTTGTTCAGCTCTATTTAATTTGAAATTAAGTTAATTTTTCTTGTTTTATGTCTAACAGACACTACTACATGGATGGTTTATTTTTTCTCATTTACTCGTGATTTCTGTAATTTTATTTTATTACTTTTCATTTAATAATTTAATAAATGATGAATAATGTACACCTCCGCCAACAGCTTCATACCAATGTGCTCCATTGTAGTCTACTTGCTTCACAACACTCTGACTACTTCTTGGACCCACCTAAGACTAGAACCCAAGTAGGATTCTTAGAGTCACTCATTTGAGAGGACAATTTAATGTGCATAGAAACAAGATGTTTTTTTTTTAAGGGTTTGTTCATATCACTATGTTTTATTGTCAACTCAATTTGTAGGGAGTCAATCAATTAAAAAATTAGATAAGGGTTTAAAAGGTAATGTAAAAGCATGAAAAAATATGATATTTTTACTTAATGTTACTCAAATGATATTTACCCATATTTTGTAAGAAACATAGTGATCTATAAAAATGGAGAGTTACCATTGCATATATTAAATCCGTAAAAAATAATTGAAAGTTAACTTGTTTTATTGTTATTTTAATAAAAATAATCTTCTTTCCATATGAAAGTAATTTATATTCTTTTTTATGATTGTGCTTGGTTAGAGATGAATTTTTATCTTTTCATTTTTATGATTTTTTTTCTTTTCATAGTATTTAATTTCTTGCCCTATTTTCACACATTTGTGACATTCGTTTTGTATTACATTTGTGTACAGTTTTTTTCTTCAATAATTATGATATTTCATATTTCGTTAATATTATTTTTTTCTTTGTTTTGTCACATTAAATTTTCTTCTTAAGCAATAATATTGAACAATTTGATGTTTAAATTAAAATTTTACAATTTTTTTAAACAAAATTTTATAATCCGTACAGAATTGTTGAAGGAAATAAGATTTTTTTTAGGGAAGATGGAAATAAGTTTATAATTATAGAGTGAATTATATCCTTATTTAACCTAATTGTCCACCTTTCTTCACACAAAAACTACCTGTCCGCCTACCTTAGTTACAGTAAAATATTGTTATATAAATAATAAATATATCCAATTGAATGAATTTTTGTAGGAAGCTTTTAGAATAAATGTTGAATATGTAAAAGTAGTAATTTAAGTTTAAGTAAAGATGTTGTGTTAAAATTTCTAGTAGATTATACCACATTTGACTCATTATATATATTTTTTAAATTATATCCACAATTACTCTTTAGCGAAGAAACCAGAAAACAATGAGAAGGGGAGGATGTTTGTTTGCCACTTTAATATGGATTGTGGTCTGATGAAATGAAAGTGACCGATGATTCAATATTTAGTATTCTGGCCTGATGGTTCGATATTTAGTTTCATTTGTCGCATCTTTTTTCCTTAGTACATTATTTGTTGTATTTATTATTTATTTAAGATGAGACTTAATAAATGTGGGAGTAGTGAGACCACTTTTTTATTTTGTATATCATGATAACGGATTCACAACAACAAATGAATGGTTGATAGAAGAGGACATTGACTATAGTTGTGAATATGTGATGTGACCAATGTATCAACCACCACCGTCTTTTTCTTGGGAAATTAGTACTCAAGCTTATTTTCCTCCTCCACCATTATCTTACACGGTGCGGCTTGATTTATTCCTAATTTTTCATAAACAAACACTCACTCAATAAATGTTATTGTTCAGACTAAATATTAGTATGTAATTTGGTTTCAAATATAAATAATTATTTTTTAATATTGTAATAAAAATATGAATAAATTTTAATTATTTTTATTCTGCTTAATTATATCATTTTTAAAAATCTTTCAATTAGTTTAGAATTTAAAAAAATTCAAACAGTGATGGTTTGAAAGAATACAATTATTTGATTACATAAAAAATAATTAAATAATTAAATAATAATTTTTTTTAAAAAGTGTGATGATTATTTTTTTATATATTTAAGACTAGAGAGAATAAAGAAAAACACAAAAAATATATATATATATATATATTATTTTTTTTTTGATATTGGTACAACAAAATATTAAGATTAGTTCTACACATTCGAAGTCTTAAAACGAATTTTAATACGAGGTTTAAAATAAATTTTTTAAATTTTAACATGACATCATTAAATTAATATAATTAATTTTATGTAATATTTCTTTTTTAATTTAATATTATTTGAAATAATATTAAATTTTAAAAAATTTATATGTCTTAATTTTAAATATATTAAAATCTAAGATTTATTTATTAAATAAATTTTTTAGGTTTTTTACAAAAATAAAAATTTTATTTTTTATGAAAATTAAAAACAATTATTTTAGTAACCTTGTATTTAGACTATAACGTTTAAAAGTCATAATTCACCGTATATATAGATTGACCACGTGTAACATGTAAGAGTGGCCTACCCTAAAAACCACATAGGTTGTGCTAATTGATAATATCTTTTTATATCAATCATTTATGAATTTACAAGATTAATGATATCTTTGTCTCATTGATATTAGACTCCTTTCTTTCCTTTTTGGCTAATTTTTTTTTTAAGCAAATGAATGTCAGAGGGGAGAAGTATCACAATGATTACTGACATCTCAATTTCAAAGACAAACCTTTTCATTTTTTTTAAGTTACGTATACAAGTTGGGTTTAATTTTATATACAATAAGTGTAAAAATAAATTACAATTAATTAATTATATGTATCATTTTAAAAAAATTTAGAAAATCATTTTTAATGATCCAATGTATATAGTTATGATTGATTAAGAGATGAAATATATGAATTAAATCCATATCAATACCTAAATAGTATTCTATTGTAGTCTTTGTTTTAAAATAAATATCGTTTAAAATTCTTTTTTACATAAACTATTAAAAATAATGTGTCACTCTAATATACTTTTAGTACGCCCCATGTCTTTGTTAATTTTCTCTCATTCATATTTTACACCTCAAATTATTTACAACCTTTTCATATTTCTCATATTTTTTTACCCAAAATAAATAAATAATTAAACCAATCATCCCTTCATCACTTATAAACGGCTACAAATTAAATATAGTATTTATTCATTCACCGGTTATACATTCTTGCTATGGAGCCATATAGACACACCAATTATGATTATACACTTAATTGCATATATGTAACATAATTTTTCTACAAACACCAATTACAACAACCATGTTAAAAAATGACAGTGTCACTCATATTTAACAAAAAATTTCTGTTGCAATACACTACCTAGTGTCTTTCATATTTGATCTACGGAACAAAAATTTTGTGTTGCAATACACTACCTCAACCCATTGTTTATGCATCTCGTCATCTTCATTTGCTCTCAATTCCTTGATCGTATTAAGTTAAAGTTTTCAGTTACAAATATAATCAAGACCTCCCATGTCCTTTTTTTCTTTTTCTTTTCTTATTTTAAACATTCTTTTTTATTCTTGATCACTTGATATGACATTGATTTCTATCCTTATGAATCTGGGCTGTCTCACTCTCAAAATGTCAGATAATGTTTATAGCAGTAAAACGAGGGATAATTTTTGCACAATTAGTTGATTTTCATGTAGACTTGACACACTAACTATTTGAGCAATTTCCACTAACCAATGTATATTTTTTTTTAATAAAAAATTTGACAATGTAGGGGTCACGAGTCACATAACACTTCTAAAGAGTTTATATAATCTTTCCTCTAATGCTATTAAAGAGATTGAACCTATGATTTATGGATACAATATCTATCTTTTTATCAAATTATTGAAGTTAACAAGTGTATTAGAATGAATTACAACGTACTTTGCAAATGAATCCTAGAGGCAACTTTCTTCTATTTTCTCTCTCTTTTTTTGCAATTTATGTGCTTATTTTTAAGATCAATTTAAAATGCCTTGATCATTTTATCTTTTCACTGTTCTTCTAACCAATTTTAAAATTATCTCAACAATTCATTCTATTAGAATGAAGAAAAAAATAAATTTTCAAGAAGACAAGCAAAAAAAGGGGTAGAGACCCCTCCATAAATGAAATACTTGAAAGGCTTTCTTTTCATTTGAGTTGTTTGAAAAGTCTTAAAATGGAGATATGAGATTGCCAATACAAATAGTTATTCTTTTATTTTTTTTTTCTTAAAGAATAAGAAAAAAACGTAAACCATGTTATTTTTATCGGTTAGAAATCCTAGTGATTGGATTTCTATAATTTTAATATTAAATATAATTTTTTTTGTTATTCAAAAAATGAATAATATAAAAAATTTAATATTTATCTTCGAATGACTATTCATCTATTGTATTTTCATGTAAATAGAGGGAAAAAGCTCTATAGAAAAATGCTGGTTCAATTCAATGCTATTTAATAGGAAGTTAGAATACAGGTGTAGTTTAAGTAAATCAATAGATAGTTTTGGTCCTATTGAAAATAAAAGTGAAGACCCATCTATTTTAACTGATATGGATAATACCATTCATAGTTGCAAAAACAATAGTGAAAATGATAGTTACAATCATGTTGATTATTTAATAGATGTCAGCAACATATGGAATTTCCTATCTAATAAAACCTTTTTAATTAGGGATACTAATAGTAATAGTTATTCCATATTTTTTGCTATTGAAAATCAAATTTTGGAGATTGACTATGATACGCAATTTAATTGGAAAAATCACATTAATAGTTGCATTGAGGATTATCTTCGTTCTCAAATCGGTATTGATAGTTCCATTTTAGATAATAGTGTTAAATATAATGACAGTGACGTTTATAGTTATATTTGTGGTAATGTCCTAAATAGTAGTCAAAGCAACAGTACTAATATAATAACAATTACAAATGATAATGATTTTACTAAAAAAGAAAGTTCTAATGATATCGTTGATACTCAAAGATATAAACATTTGTGGATTGAATGCAAAAATTGTTATGGATTAAATTATAAGAAAGTTTTCAAATCAAAAATGAATATTTGTGAACACTGTGCATATCATTTGAAAATGAGCAGTTCAGATAGAATCGAATTTTTGATTGATCCAGGTACTTGGAACCCTAGAGATGATATGTGGCATTGAAATAGTAACAAATGTTACCATAATTGAAATTAATTCAACCAAATATATGGGTTACAAATATAAATCACATATATAGTAATTGCATTTTTAAACATCTGATGTATGATGAACTTTTATATATATCAAAGTAGTAGTCATGTTATTAATTTCGAGTATTTCTTTATGTTACTCTATCTAATCTAATTTATAAGGTAGTGTATACGAGAAAAAAAATATTATTCCATCTAATTTTAAGTTATATTGGTACTCTCGGAAGTTATTTTTTCATAATTTTTGGATAAAATGTTTCCTTGTTTTCAACGCAACACGTATTCTTCAAACAAAAGTAATAAAAAGTACCACTGAGGGAATATTCATTTAAGATTTTTATATATTATTCATTCCGATTGCTTTATGTAATTTATATCTTTTCCTTTATCACGATCCAACTACCACTATTATCAGCACCCACTAAAACCAAAACCGCCGCCACATCTTATCTTGTAAACCAGTTCCCAATTACTGATATTATTATTTATTTTTTCTTTGAGAAAATTATTATCTACTTTTGTTTTAAATAAATATATTTAATTTAATTTAAATATATATTAATTCTAACTTTCTCAACCTACATAAATGATCTATGACGTTGGAAAACCCTTTCATTTCATAGTTGGTGACGAGTGACATTTTTTTCAGCTTAACAATCGGGTGCCTCGCAATGCATATACATGCATTTTCCCTTTTTTTTCTTTCTCGGATATATTTAACCACCTTATAAATACGATAGTGCAACGAAATTTACACATCTTTGAAATAAAACTAAAGGAGAAAAACGTATAATTAACCACCACTAAAGATCGAAAAATTGACAGCTCAACCCTTAGCCGAATAGATGAACGAATAACAAAATTAAACTTAAATGAAGGTTGGTGTGTTGGTGACAAGAGGATATATATAGTATATATCTTTTTTATCTTCTTTTTGATTCCATTTGGTTGAGATTTTTTCCCGTATATATACTTTAGTTTGGTTGAACCTACTTGTTGGAATTGGCAGCACGTATCATTGCGTATATGCAAAACATTTTTAATTAATTAAAAACATTAAATTCTGGTAGCTAAAATTGTATAGTTTTAATTTCTTTTTGGTACAACTAACGATGGTTGAATTTAGTGGTCATCAAGTTTGTTCTTACCCACTTGTTTGTTGAACTCATGTTTCGGACTCATCAAGTTTTTTTTTTTTATTTTTAAATTATTTAAAAAATAATAATTTTTAAAGTATTTTATTTTATTTTTTATAATATTTAAAAATAATAATTTTAAATATAAACCTTCAAATGAAAAATTGGTTTACATAGTTTATTTACTATTATTTTAAGTATTTTATTTATTTACTACAATTTCTTTTGAATAATGAAATTTTAAAAATGATTAAAATGAAAGGCTATTTTAAAAAGCTCTTTATAAAAATTATTTTTGAAAAATACCTTTTTAAAATAAAAGTGATTTATCATGTTAAAATATCTTTATGATAAAAATTGATTCTAATAGAATTGATTTTATAAAATTAATTTTAATTAAAAATAAATTAAATGTAATTTAATTTATATTTGGATAGTTTATGAGAAAAATATCTATGCATTCATTTGTTAAGATCAATTTTTTTTTTGAGTTACCAATACCTACCATATTGCATTACAATAAACTACAAATGGGAGCTTCGACGTATAATTGATTTTCATGATAGAATCATTTTTATTTATTTTAACTATTTGATTGCCTAAATATAGAAAAAATGCTTATCCAATAAACCTATTTACACCATTATTAGGAGTGCTCAACTAAAGGGCGAAGGGACAAATCAAATGAGTTATATATGTTAATTTGTCCTTCCACGACCCTAATGATAAAAAAATACACTTTTGAAGAATAATTTAATATTTTTCTTTATCTTTATATTTAAGACATTGAGTTGATTTATATTGACTCGAGACAAGTTGAGTTTTAAACGGAATCATTCATTTTTTTTATCAAACTTACATCAATCGAGTTATTGTTTCAACTATAAAACTAAAAAGATTGTTAACTTATACTTTTGATGAATGTCGTTATACGTCGTTATTGTTTCTAGCTTTTTAATAATTATTTTCCCAAAAAAAATAAGAAAATAGAGATAATGATACTTTATACTATCATCATATCGTAACTTACCACGACATTTTGATAATTAAATAACTGTCGTTGATTTAAAAATAATACAATACCATATAGCAAAGTGATATTTTTTTTGGTAATAAGTTGTTCTTGATCGTAGTCATTTTATTATTATTTTATTGCTACTAAAAAAACTTATTAATTCATAAAAATTAATAATAAAAACGTTGCCAATCTATCAATTCATAGCACTCTAAAACATGTGCAATGCAACTTACCTATAATTTTAATATATAATATATTATATGTAATAAGAAATCAAAAGGTGGAGGGGCCAAGAACCCCTTAGACAATAACATCCGTCCGCCCATGTATTTGTGCCAAATGGGTTACTACTCGTGTTTTTAAAATGTAATTAAGTATTGGAATATAAGGGCAAGGTAATCTATTTATGGACAAAGGGAGGGTAATCTATTTAAGGACAATATGATCTTCTCTTCTGTTTTAGTTTAAAAGGTTGGTCATATTAGTATTGGAATAATAGAATAGTACCAAATTTATTGCAAAAAGAAAGTACTAAACTTCAAGAACTAAACTACTGTCATAAACAGGCTATTTCGAAAAGAAAGTACTAGCCAAACTTAGTTGAGCTACTATTAGTGCAAAAATAAAGTACTAAAGGAATTTCGATAAGCAAGCTACAATAAAGAAAGTACTAAACATACCAACAAAGAAAATTAAAAATGATTACCAACTAAAGTCATCAAAAGAAAGGTAGTCTTTTTTAATTAGATAGGTCAATCCGTCTCAACTATCATCCTGTTTTTTCAGCGGATTAAATTAGACGCGTCAATTTAAATGATCAAGTTTAAACTTCTAACTCAATTATCTCTATGTTTTCTTATAGAACAAGATTGAACCTAACTCTAAACAAAAACTTAACTCTAATAGTTTGAGTTGGGTTGAGCCTCCTACAATCTGATTGGATTACTTTATTTGAAACTTTTTAAAATAGTTTGTGAAAAAAACTTAATAAATTATACATTGAGCTTATTTTTATAGCTTAGGAAAATAATGTATAGTTTATCTATAAAAATAATTTAACTATTTCATCTTTTATTATAGAAATAGTTTATAGATAAACACTATCTTTTATTATAGAAATAGTTTATAGATAAACACTTACATAATAAGTATTTGTTTTATAAACACTTATATGATAAACATTTGTACTATGAACACTTAATTAATCACCCGTCTTATAATGAGTGTCACTTTAGTAAAAAAAATGTCTTAAAATGAGTGTCATTCACAATTTTCAATACAACTCTAATAAATTTTTTCCTATATTATCCTTTAATAATTACTATATACACAACTTTCTAAGTATTGTTATATTTTGCATTTAAAATAGTGAAAAATCAACCAATAATTAAGATGAGTAATTTAGTAAAATGATCTCTCTCTTTCTTCTAATTATAATATTTTTTAATATGTGCGTAAAATCCTTAAACAACACGCTCACTTTGAGATAGATGGCGTGATGAAGTTGTTTATTCAAACTAGAGATGACAAAAATTTATATATGCATGTAATATATAAACTCTACCACATACACAAAACGAACAATTTAACGGATACTTATAGAAAAAATAAATCAATATTTTAATTATCCGTCAATTAATAGATGCAAAGGTGAATATAATAATATCCATATTTGTTGATATTTGTATCCGTTAGTATATTACAAAAATATCAGCCAAAAAAAAAACTTATCTACTATTTAATTGTCCTAGAAACTATTATTATGTTGTAAAAGGTGGAAAAAAAACCTATGTTGCAAAACAATTTTTTAATGGGCAAATGTTTTCCTACTTTTGAGATTTTGTGATAGATTCTATTTATGTGTTAATGTATTAATATTTTTATGTGTTAATTAGTATTAATTGTGTTGTCAAAAGACGATGAATTTATTTACATAATTGCAAAATATTACTACTCTCAAATGAAATATATATAACAAAAAAAAAATTATCAGAAAATTGATGTATCTAATCTTAATTTTTAACTAGATACATCAATTATTGGTATATAATTTTGTTTATATTTTATTCTAAAAATAATAATTTTTATTTCTTTTTTATTTCGTGGATATATGAAAACCGGTTAATTACCCATCTTGCATATATAGATAAGGCACAAAAGTCATTTGCATTCAACACAACAAATAGCCGATAAATATTATTTGTGTTTGTATATATATATCCATTATCATCTCTAATTTAAATAAAACCTTAATATGTTGAGTCATGAACACCTCTCCTATTGAAAAATACGATCAAAGTTTCAAATAATAATTATTTGAACACACACACTAAAAAAAAAACATTATTTAATTATTTTAAAGATACACTTCATTAAATTTTCTTCTTCTACCTCTTTTTCTTTTGTTTGTGTGTGCTAATTATTTTAATTTTTGGTAAAGACCCCTGCTAATTGTTTTACTTTATTTTTTGTTTGGGCACAAAACATGTGGAAAAAAATTGTGTTTTGCAAGGAATATATGATAAAACCAAAATTGATCGTCGCCAATCAAATCAAGCACCTAACATTAGCTGAAAAAAAACCCACCACACTAAGATAGAAAAATAATTCCTCAAAAAAAAGAAAAAAGAAAAAAAAGAAAGTGAGATTACGATAGAAGCAGCTTTATCATCCCCTTTTTTCTGACCTCTCTTGCTTCCAAGTTCCATCCCCCCTTTGATAGTAATAATGATTCCGCAGCTTCTTTTTCTCTCTTACAAAATAGAACAACACAACAAAACAAAACAATACAAAACCTATTAATGCTTTTGTTTCTCCCTCTTTCTCTGCGCATGTAAAATCTTTGTTTCCATCAGTGTTTCAGATCCCTATAATAATAACGATACATTACGACAAACAACAACTCTCTCTCTCTCTCTCTCTCTGCTTTTCTTCATAAAATAGAGTGGTCCTCAACCTCAACACAAAACCTTTTTCCTAATATAATTCTGTTTTCTCTTTTTTCCCCTTTCATTAAATCAGTGAAAGGAAATGCAAGAACCAAGCTTGGGGATGATGCAGGGTGGTGGTGGTTACGGCGGCGGAGACAACAACAGACAAGTGAAGGCGGAGATAGCAACACATCCACTATACGAACAACTTCTATCTGCACACGTGGCATGTCTCCGTGTTGCCACACCTATTGATCAGTTACCACTCATTGATGCACAGTTATCTCAATCTCATCATCTTCTTCGATCTTATATCTCTCAACAAACTCATTCTCTTTCACCACATGATCGTCAACAACTTGACAACTTCCTCGTACGTATTTTCAATTTCATGTTTCGGTCTTATTTATTGTTACCAATTTAATTTGAATTTTTTTTGGTTTGTGTAGGCACAATATTTGATTGTATTGTGTAGTTTCAAAGAACAGCTTCAGCAACATGTCAGAGTTCATGCGGTTGAGGCTGTCATGGCTTGCCGTGATATCGAAAATACCTTACAAGCTCTCACCGGTAACTAACCCCTCACTCCCTCTTTCGGTTATTATATTATTAACAAAATTAAAATATCCTCCATTCTAGGCTTATGCATTTGTTATATAAAATTAATTGCTTTATAATGTCAGATATTTTTCTTTTTAATTAGTTTCCATCTCATATCCAATATTATTGGACTTCATATGTAGATATAAATAGTTTATGACTCAATCAAATCACCATGATAACATATAAAATCGTTTTGTAAAGTGACGAATGTGTTTATGAATAAACTTTTATCAATATGTTGGGTTAGACATTTGAATAAAAGAATGCACATATATTATTCTTGTTTTGGTTCCTTTTATAAAAAGATAATTGAATCAAAAAAAAATTTATATATTTAATCTATATATTATGAATCAATTATAGATAAAAAAAATCAACTTTTGTTCATCTGATTCTCTTTTTTGTAAAAAAAAATTAGTGGAGTAGTATATATATTTAATTATATTCTTCTAATAAAAGCTTATAATTTTGGTGGATTTAGGCTAATATGAAGGAAGTAGTGTGGTATGGCAAAGTCTACTAATTAATGTGATATGGAAGAGTATACAATACAAAAACAAATTAATTAATTAATTAATTAGTTAGTAGTTACATGGCAACCAATTTGGAAGAGTTTAGTTTGGTAAGGAATGAAATGATAGTCCCTCCCTCCTACCATGAAATAAAACCCCCAACTAACTAATGCCACAACCAAAGAATGATCTGTCAATACCAATCGATGATTAAATTTTTAAACTAGTTTATTTATTAATTGCCTATTAATTAATTCCAGTATTTTACCAACATATATTTTTATAAAAATATATATATATATATATATATATATATATATACAAACAGATGGAAAATTAGACAATAATAAATAAAGAAGATGAGAGTGATTAAGACTATTGAAACAATGATATGAAGATTGGGTGTCTTCTCTTGTCTCTGTTCTATGGAAAATAGATAATCCCCAAATGTTAAATGTTAGCCTTTCTGTCAATTCACTTCTGATTTCTGTAGACATATCCTTTTACTGGAAGGGCTGTACTTATTTAATGTATTAGTTCGATAAAAAAATATTCATCTTAAATTTAATCACTATGACTAATAGTTATTTAGAAGTTCTTTCTTATAATCCTGTTAATTTGCATGGAAAAAAGTAAGGTATCACGAACTACCTTATTTTATAAATAAATAAACAAGTACCTTAGCTAGCTGCATGGGGCTGTAACCGAGGTGGGGTATGTTAATTAATAAAGTGTATAAACATCATTCAAATGCTAATGAAAAAAGAATAGTAAATCATATTTGAGTTTAAATTTATTTTAAAAGGTTATGAAAGGGCAAAAAAGGTCTGAGAGAAAATATTCACTCTTTCACTTCTCGTGACTTGTGGTGTATGCATAACATATTAAATATTTTAATTTTTTTTCTTTTCTTGTTTATTATTTTATATAAATTTTAACTAATATTTATGGTGATTTAAGTATATAGGGTCGATAATGAAGTGTCCCTTTTGGATGTCTTAAAATTATAACCCACTTTATGATTTGTCTGGTAAAGATGTTTGTGAATTAATGAATGATTGAATATATGTCCATCATTGATGTTGTTGGCAACTCAATTTTATGTCTTTACTTCATGTATGATTAAGATATGTCTAACGTTTTGTCTTAAATTTGGGACCCCATCATGGATCCACATCCACAAACATTAGGGGGACCTTAAGTACCTATGTCTGGAGAACAAGTCATGTTAATTTGATAACTATTGAGTTTTTTTCATACCTCTTTCTATATTTATTTTTCCTTAATTAGGAGTGAGTTTGGGAGAAGGAAGTGGTGCAACAATGTCAGATGATGAAGATGAAATTGGGGGACAAATGGATTTTGGTATGGATCAGTCTGAAGGGCATGACATGATGGGACTTGGTCCATTACTTCCAACTGAATCTGAAAGGTCTCTTATGGAAAGAGTTCGTCAAGAACTCAAAATTGAGCTCAAGCAGGTCTCTTAATTTCTTAATTCCTAATTTAATATGTAATTTTTTAATGACCAATTAATTAATTAGATTGATTATTAATTTGTAGGGTTTTAAGTCAAGAATTGAAGATGTAAGGGAGGAAATATTAAGGAAAAGAAGAGCTGGTAAATTGCCAGGTGACACAACTTCAGTCTTAAAGAATTGGTGGCAACAACATGCAAAGTGGCCTTACCCAACTGTATGCAATTCCTTAATATTATTACTAACTAGTATCTATTCATTTATTTCATCTATCATGTAATAATACTATATAATAATTTTTCAGGAAGATGACAAAGCAAAACTTGTGGAGGAAACAGGCCTGCAGCTGAAACAAATCAATAATTGGTTCATAAACCAAAGGAAACGAAATTGGCATAGCAATTCTCAATCTGTTACCTCTTTGAAGTCTAAGCGCAAGAGGTAGCTAGTTAATTAATTGGTCATTTATTAAATTTGTTCCTTATTAATTACAAAACTATATACTATAAATATATATGGACTTACTATATGCTTCTTATTGCTGATAGAGTGTAGACTCACTCACTATGGATTCCTTTGAGATGGAGTGGAGATAGTAGATATTATGGTTGGAAATCGAATATTTGGTTTACTTGTAATGTAAGATAGCTTAATTCCAAAAGAGTTGGCTGTAAATTTGTGGAATTTAATCATTGTATGCAAACTTTTCTGTTATTAATCAGTCTTAGGGTGTGGTGGTAATTGGTTGTCTCTTTCTCTTGACTTTCTTTGTAAATTGTTTGTTACGTTTTTATTTTTGACCTGTACGAGAATTATATATTATGACTACTAGCACAGGACGCAAGACATATGACAAGTTGTTTTATTTTAGAAAAA
Organism: Cicer cuneatum; assembly: GCA_037974295.1. Lineage (NCBI taxonomy): Eukaryota > Viridiplantae > Streptophyta > Magnoliopsida > Fabales > Fabaceae > Cicer > Cicer cuneatum. The sequence goes on along the minus strand of JBBPBO010000002.1, from coordinate 2,470,707 downwards.
AGAGAAAACAAGATTGGAATTTGCCTAGGTGAGGAAATGGTATCACATTACATGCAATTGAAATAACCCTTTGGACAAGGCATTTTCGTTTTGTTGTTCTTAGAATAACTGATGCAGGTTACTATCAAAATTATATTTGATGTGGGTCTAGTTATCTAGTCTATGTAGAAAATGAGCCAAAAAAACAAATACCAAAAATCGGTTTCATCAAGTCTTAACTTGAATTTTGGTTTATATTTTGTTCATGAATAATGAGAAATCAAGTTATTTTTACTCAAACAAATTCATGACGTTTAATGAATACAATCTATTATATCTATTTAAAAGAGACTCTCTCATCTATTGCTACCACTTCATAGTAATTTCTTCCACGTGTGCAAATATATCTTACCTCAGCAAAAAAAGCTGATATATGCACTTTGTTAGAGAGTTTTCTTGTGTGTTATGTTTTCCCTCATTTTTTCCTCTTTTAATCCCTCTTATCTCTAAACTTTTTAAACGATTCCTCCAACATTTTCTTCTATTTTTTTTACTATACTTTTTCTAATTACCCTTTTTTTTACTAAGATTATCATTACACTATACAATGCTTATATAAGTTGATGCATACATACACCAAAATGACTACATCAACCACACAATAAAAGTGCAATGAAACAAATTAACAAAATATGCCTTAAAGATCTATTTCTAGAATAAATTAAAAGAGTCTTTATTCTCTTAGCCTCCCCATCACTTGAATGCATTTCTACTATTTTATCAATCAAAGTACCACACCACTGTGTGACATTTGATTCTATAAATTCTCTTCTATTCCTTAACTATTTAATTAATTTACTAAAAAAGAATTCTTTTGTTGGATATATTATAAGTACAAGAAAATGTTTACTAAAAGGGTCACTTAGTTTTCAAAGGGTCGGATTTTCAATGGGAAAACTAAATTAAATTGTGTCATGTTCACCTAATTATTATAGCATATACATTAAGTTTTGGTGGAACTTTTATCTTCTATTTTTATCTTAATTTAATATACTTTATTTAATTAAATAATTGAATTTATATATATATATATATATATATATATATATATATATATATATATATATATATATATATATATATATAGAGGATACTATCTTTCGGTTTCAAAACTGAAATCAAAAGTTTATAACAAGTCTGGTTACAAAATATTAGTAGTCAAATTGTTACAAAATATTAGTTGTCAAATTATAAGTACACATCCCACATTTTTTGACATGACTTTGTCTAAAATTTCTAAATATTTATATATTATATGTATTTACCAATATCCAAAGTAGAAAATCAAATATAAATTTTTTTTTCTATCACTCGCTCTACAGAACAAGAAACCTCACATATCTGAAATACAAACTTTGCAAAACAAATTTAGATGGACTATACTTTTGTTAAATTGTTAATGATCAACGCGAGTGGCATGTGTATTGTCTACAGCACACAAAGTGATGATGAACCAATCTCTTTAAACATAATTTTGTTGGATGAAAATGTATACAACCACAATGATTGAAGATTTTTATTTGCATTTAATTTTATAAAATCCACTTAAATTAAAAAAAATAAAAATATAGTCGTGCAACCCTGCGCGGGGTTTGTTGAGAAAAAATCTCTTTTAATGATAACAAAATTATCTTAAGATTATGATTACACTAATGCGTGCATTTAAGTATTGTACTAAGAAAGGAACAGGATCCAAAGATCGCAACCTCCTGTCTAGAAGAATGAATGCATGCAGGAAACAAAGCCATTAATCCATAAAGAAAATCTGAAGTTAAAACACCAGAAGCAGAACATCTGGAAAACACCAGAAGCAGAACATATGGGAAACCAGAAGCAGAACATCTGAAACAGAAAACCAGAAGCTGAAGCAGAAAACCTGAGAGTTGAAAACACCAGATAATGCATCCAGAAGATACAAGAGGATGCATCCTGAAATCACCAGAGGATATCTTTGCTGGCCCATATCAGAAGGAAACAAAGTCAAACGGAGACATGGACCAGACCAGAAGGAAGCCTGGATCCAGACTAGAAGAAATCATAAGTCAGACTTATTCAAGAAGTTCTTCTGACCAGAAGATGGCCTGACAGTGAAGTGAAAAACAGCCCTGAATTAATCAGAAGATAAGCTAAAAGGTCCAGATTGAAATATCCTTTGTCCAAAACTAATCCAGACCCAGTACAGTGTTGGCCAAGATCAGAAGATCATATCATGGCCTAGTGTTGGTCGAAAACAGAAGGTCAGAATAAATGGCCCAGTGTTGGTCGAAACCAGAAGGTCAGAATAAATGGTTTTATTTTAATAATAATAATAATAATAATATTAATAATAATAATAAGGATCATGGGGGCTAAGTGTATAGGTCTGATAATAAGCCTAATAATATATCTAATACTACTAGTACATATGGATAGGTATATAAGTGAATAAAGGAGGCTATCGTGCATTCCGTATCTCTGTTTCCCCGTTCTATTAGGAAGAAAAAATTAAATTGACTACTGCCCTGTTGCATCCAGCCGTAACTCTTAATATCAAAATCATACATTGATTTCAAAGACTAGGCTGTTAGAGACGGTGATTGGCGAAGGCGCGATACATTACATCAACGGATCAGCTTCGTTGAGAAAAATCATCAGCCAAGGTAAGGGGTGAGATGAGGTTCGATATTATGTGTATAAAATGACATGAGATGAACGGGAATACTGAAATTTCCAGATATTCATCCGGGGCTTACTACGTATGGTCAAGCCCTATTGAGTGATAATAATTAATTAATAATATATGGATGGTAATAGGGAGGACTAAAACATATTTTAGCAACATATAGAATTGCTGTGAATTTATGTATATCAAGGTTTCATACTGTCCAGTTTTATGAATCTTATGCTGATTGTTATTGTATGAATGATATGTACTTGAGTGTTCTTGTAACTTGATTGAAATTATGATATTACTTGAATGTCCCACCTGTTTGATTTCTTATTATGTGATTGGACTGTGTATTGTGAGTAGTGTAGACCAAATATTGGGGTTTTATTGTGATTGACTAATATATATATGTATATACAATGATGAATATTGTGAAGTACAACTGGAAATTATTGAGTTATGATAATCCAATACGTATGAGATAGATGTTGTAGTTTTGGAGTGAGGATTATTTTGTCATCATATAGGGAGGGTTTGACAAACCTAGTGATTCGGGGAAGTACAACTGAATGAGCCTGATCGTGGAGGGCTACAGTCAAACCGTAAGGTAAGACTGATAGACCTTGGGGGTACATCTAGTTGGGAATTCCTAAGTGGATTAGTGGGTTATTCCCTAAGGCCGGGAGCTACCGTGCAAAACAAGAGTACCCCGATCGTCGCGTATATGTGTCTCGGGTTAAGTTGAGGGGATCTATGAGGACTTGGTCATTCATGAATTGTCCGTCCACTCTTGTAATGGCATAGTATCAGACCTCCTAACCAAGTACTTCAAAGTAGAATGGTACCAAGTGATGAAGAAGTATAAAGTATATGACATGCATAATGTAACGCCCCGGATTTTTGGTCCAAAAGGTTACTAAGAAAAAAATACTTTTAGAAAAATTTACGATAATTTTTTTTGGTAAGAATATCTACATTTATACTTTTAAATAGTTAGTAACAATCACATTTATGCTTTTAAATAATTAGTAACAATCACATTTATTTAATATTATAAGAAAAGGTTTATTCAAGCTAAAATAAAGGAAAAATCAATTATTCCTAACGGAAGCAAAAACCCACTTCTGTATTTATAGAATTCGAATGCATGTAAAAGTTTAGTGACAAAATTTAAAAAAAATAAATAAACATAGAAATGTTGCGGCAATACTTATTATTACAAAATTGTCTTGAAAACCCCATTTTTACCCCACGTTCGCCGCACGTTAATACTCATCAATTACTCTTGAATCTCCTCGAAGTCATTAGTACCTAAAATGTTGTTGTAAAGGTCAATTTTTTCCATCATCCACATCAAACCAAAGCTAAACATATAGAAGAATAACACAAAACATATAAAGGTAAAAACTTCTAATTTAAAAGAAAAAAATGCGCAAACGGCAAATCATATAAAAAAATATATGTATAATGCATGCTCTTAAAACTATATGATCCGGATATAAACCTGCCACTAAGGCAACTTCCACACAGAAAAATCACCCATACCAATGGGGAAATAAACCTGCCACTAAGGCAACTCCCACAAAGATGCATATGCCATGACATGACCATATAATGTCAAAACTATACTCGCACACAGCCCACTAAGAATCATATCATATACTTTCAACAAAAAAAATCATATTTTTAAAACCATCATCGTATTCACATATCACAAAGATCACATATCACACATCCTTATCATGAGAATCATATATTCATAGACAAATAATCATTAAATAATAATTTTCACAACGTACGCATAAAAATCGAGACTTGACTTCATTTACACCATAAAGATTAAAACTTGATATATAACAAAAAACTTCAACTCCAACTCATATACATCATCGAACCAAAATCTTGTCATATATATATAACATAAAAAAAATAATCATATTTTTCTTCATACTCATCATAAAAATTAAAACTTTATCACGTAAAAGATAACAATTCACATTTTTACTTCTTGAAAAGACATACATTACATATCAACTCAATGTAAAAGATTTCGAATTTCATTATTTTATTTTATTAGTCTACATTTATTTCTTTCAAAAACAAGCAATTACAATTATAAGTTTCATGTATCTCACTAACGGTCTAACTATAATTTGTACGGGGAAAAACCCTTACCTTGGCCGCTTTTCTTCCTAGTACGAAGCTCTAAGTGTAAGACCCTTAATTTTAAAATTAAATTCAGATTTAATTTTAAGTGTATTTGGAAATATTTGTAAAATATTCAATATATATATGTTTTGTGTAAATATATATATATATATATATATTTGTTTTGGAGGTGGAATTAAAATTATTGGATAACGGATGAATTAATTTAATTTCAAGTAATTAAATTATCGGGCCGTTAATTAAGATATTCTCTGCTAATTTCGATGAAACGGGTTAAGTGCTGGAGGATCAAAAGATATTTTAATACAAGTGTTGGGTGAGGTGGCGTAGATATTTATTAAGAAAGAAACAAATTCTTCTCTCCTCTGACTGTGTCAGTTTGCATTTATGAAGATATTTAAGTGAGAAGCTCTTTCTTCTTTCCTCTACGCGCCAGTTTCTGCTTTATCATTTTCTTCTCCTTTTGATATTTCTGAGTGTTGGTGAAGAAAAACAGTTTACTCAAAAGTCATCTTTTTGGAAAATCTGAGTGTCGAATCAGAAAGGTTCGAGTACGAAAGTTATTCCTCTGATCGTTACGGAGCTAAAGAACTAACTTTCGTAGCGGCGAATGCGAAACAGGAGTATCGTCGACTTTTGTCGCAGAAGCGTACGAGTTAAGGGAACGTAACTAAGGTAAGGGCACCTTCCAACTTTCTAGATTTGCATTTAGGGCTGTAAATGCATGTGTGATGAATGATTATTGGGTTATGTTGTGAAAAACATTGTGTTATGTTTTGGAAATCAAACTGTTTTGATGTTCCTGCTGTTTTCAGTGAAGGAACTTATTGTGTTGCTTTGTTGATGATGTATTGTTTGTTGTGTTGAGTAAGAAATCATTCTGTTGTGTTTGAATGATGACTTGGTTGGTGTTGTATTGGAGATGATCCAAATGCTTGAGTTAGTTTGTATGGGACTGTTTTGTGGTTGACTTTCTAGTTTTAGTGATTCTGTGTTTTTGCTGTGTTTTGTTAAACAATCTGGTGTTGATGATGGTTTCAAAAGAAAAGGGATTTAAAATGGTGGAAGTGTTATTTCTGAAAAATCTGTTGTTGTTGTTTAATGAAAATGTTTTGAGTTTTGAGGTTTCTAAAGAGGGGTAATTATGATTCTGGTGTTAGGTTGGTTTTTCAAAAGAAAACAGTTTGAAATGTGTTGAAGTCTTAGGAAAATTTTACTGTTTTCGAAGGTGTATTCAAATACAACATGAGTGTATTCGAATACAACCTGTCAAACTTCTGTTTTACTCAAGTTTTCAAACTTGTATTCGACTACGAGCCCCTGTAGTCGAATACAGAGGAAGGATTTCTGTTTTCTGATTCTGATGTTAATCATTCTGATTCTGGTTCTGTTTTCTGATTCTGGTATTAATCATTATGATTCTGGTTCTGTTTTCTGATTCTGATTCTGTTTTGCTTCTGATGATTCTGATAATCATCATGTTTTCTACTTCTGATGATTCTGATAATCATCATGTTTTCTGCTTCTGATGATTCTGATAATCATCATATTTTCTGCTTCTGATGATTCTGATAATCATCATGTTTTCTGCTTCTGATGATTCTGATAATCATCATGTTTTCTGCTTCAAATGATTCTGATAATGATCATGTTTTCTGCTTCTGATGATCCTGATAATCATCATGTTTTCTGCCTATGATGATTCTGATAATCATCATGTTTCCTGCTTCTGATGATTCTGATAATCATCATGTTTTCTGCTTCTGATGATTCTGAAAATCATCATGTTTTCTGCTTCTGGTGATTCTGGCATGAATCATTCTGTGTTTCTTCTGATCAATTCTGGATGAAGTCTGGGTTATTCAAAATTCGACTGTCATGCCATGTTCTGGTCAAACTATCTCCTAGATTACTTCTTGCTTTTGACAACTTATGGCCTGGAACAACTCTACACATGGCAGGCTTCACATTAGTATGGTCCAAAGAATCTTCTGATATTTATTCCCTCTGATATAGTCCATCAAAGATATCTTCTGGTCACTTCTGGACAAGTCTGGACTGTGTTGAAATTACACTGCCAGGTTATGTTCTGATCAGTATAACTTCTTGATTGCTTCTGATATTTGAATCATTCTTGTTTGGAGCAATTCATATTATGGCAGGCTTCCCTCTGGTGTTTTCCAGATGTTCTTCTGATTTTGTTTCTGTTTGATATAAGCCTCCAAAGTTATCTTCTGGTCGGTTTTGGACATTCTGGTTTATCTTCTGATAATTCCAGAAATGCATCTTCTGTAAATTCAGAATGTATCCTCTGATACATTTATCTTCTGATGGTTTTTACTGTAGTAATTCAAGTTCAAAATAAGATTCCATCAAGTGTATTTGTACACATCAAAATCCAGATTATTTAGAACCAACTTGGTTCCAACATCATTCTGTGTTGTTTCTGATGATTCTGGATGAATCATTCTGTGTTGTTTCTGATGATTCTGGATGAATCATTCTGTGTTATTTCTGATGATTCTGGTATGAATCATGCTGTTGTTTCTGCTTCTGATGATTCTGGTATGAATCATTCTGTTGTTTCTGCTTCTGATGATTCTGGTGTGAATCATTCTGTTTTGCTTCTGATGATCCTCATTCTGGTTCGGTTTCTGATGTTATGAGGCTGATCATTCTGGTTCTGTTTTTGGCTTATGTATTCGAATACAGAGAAGCTGTATTCGAATACAGATTCGTAAATTCCAGAAAATTCAGTTTTTAACACTGTGTTTGAAATTTTCAAGAGGTTGGGAAAACATTTCAAATGTTGATGATTACTTGGCTGTTTGGTCATGTTTGTGATGATGATAATTTTGACTGTGCTGAGTTATTTTAAATATGATTGAAAGGCATGAATTTCCTGATTTTGCATACTGTTCTTAGAGAAGTGAAACACCGCATATTCATGCATTGCATAGTCAAGTGGTACCCGCGATAGGCCATAGAGTAATGTGCAACCACGTGTTGATCTGTGAGCGATTGCACGAGTGCTGATCTGTGAGCGATTGCACTAGGTACTGATCTGTGAGCGATTGTACCTTGGTATATAAGTGCTGGTCTGTGAGCGACTGCACTGGTACTGGACTGTGAGCGTCTGTACCCTGAAATGCGCAACCACGTGCTGATCTGTGAGCGATTGCACGAGTGCTGGTCTGTGAGCGACTGCACTAGGTACTGATCTGTGAGCGATTGTACCTTGGTTTATGTCAAACGTGTTGGTCTGTGAGCGACTGCACGAGTGCTGGTCTGTGAGCGACTGCACTGATGCTGATCTGTGAGCGATTGCACCCTGGTCTTGAGGGCCGTTAAAGTCTTACATATGTAAATGTGCTGGTCTGTTGAGCGACTGCACCTTGGTGAATCCAAGAGAATGTATACATGAGCATATACATATTGCATCGAGGTGATTGACCGGTGGGTCACGTTTTGGTTATATAATGATGGTTGAAATTGTTGTGTGTGTAAGTACTTGATGAAGTCTGGAATTTTTGATCAATTGGTGTGATTACTAAATTGATGTTTGTGCTTGCAACATGACTTTCATATTAAATTGGTTGCTGTTTGAATAAGTACAATTGTCATGTATTTTCAAAATTTAGCATCCTTGTTTATCATCATTGTTATATGATATGCCATGAATATGTTTGTGATTGCTGATATAAATGTTATGTGGTAATTGTTAATTTCGGTTGGTGACCCTTTACAATTATTGTGGAAAATTGGGCTTTGCCCTCAGATGAGATTCAAACCCGTACCCCTGATGGTCACACTAACGACAGGGAACGTCGTTAATTTCCCTTGATCATTACTTTGTGGGCTACGCAAAGGGATGGGCAGCTTGGTGAAGATAAGACTTGTGGATGATACGGTGGAAACCGAGCTACTGTAGCTTAGTGTATGATCAGTTTAGACTTATGTATAGGGTTTTTGAGCTCAATGGTTGTAAATATTCATTTTGGGAATTACTGTAAAACTCTTCCGCACTCTGATAAATATTTTGGTGGATTGAGAATCCAGTCGATGTATCTTTATTTTAGTATATTATCAAGATCAAATTCCCACAAATATCTCATTCGATTTAATTGTGATGTTGTTTTAATTACCTTATTATTTTTGATTACGAAGTCGAATGATATTTCATTTGAATTGATTTTAATTTCCTTGAAACGTAATTTTGAAAACTCTTTTATTTATGTATTCGTTTTTTAAAAAAAAAAATACACTCGCGTTGTGTTTTAAACTCGGGGTGTTACACTAAGCCCCCACGAAGTTGTTCACACGGTGTGAAGGAGATGACGGCTAGGGTTTCGATATGTTTTTTCTGCTTACTATTACTTAGTATGGAAATATTGTGGACTTTATGGAAAATTTAAAGTGAAGATTATTGGATAGATAGTGTTGGGCCCAAATAAAGAATAGAAGGGAGAAAATATTATTTTATTTATTTATTTTTTTCTTAACATTGATCATACAAAAACTAAGCCACCAACTCCAAGCCCAAATTTCTATTATGGGTTGGGTCACACCTAGCCACAAACTCTTAGCTCAAATTCTTCTTGTACTAAAAAAAAACACACACATATATAATTATATAAAACTTCTCCATTGATTAAATAATTCTTACTAATAATTTTATCAACTACAATAAGTCGAACAAGGTAAATAATTATCACACCTAAAATTATTTTAAACAATCAGACTATAGAATTACAATAAGTCGAATAAGTCTTAATTATTTTAAATAATAAATTTAGAGGATGTTACACATAACATTTTCTCCCTGTGACTGTTTTATTGTGATTGAATTAGATTAACCTTGATATTATGTTCTGGAATGTTCTCATGTTTGTGTTAATTTGATTACTTACGTGTTCTTCTCGTTTACTTTATGCTCTTACATAATTTCGATACTCACCCCTCGTTGTTGTGTTTGGCGTTTGCGATGGACGCAGACGAGCTGCAAGCTGCAGGTGAAGATTAATACTCCCAGGGTGTAGGAAGCCGTCTCATCTTGAAGACTTTTATCATCTTCCTTCTGTTAATTTCATATTTGAATATCTGTAATTTTGGAAAATTATGCTCTGATAGTGACATCGGATTGGGACTACATTTATAATTATCAGTAACTTATGTATGTGTGCTTCAAAAGAATTTAATTTGATTCTGTTAAGACCATCGAATTGTTAAGCTAATGGAAACTTTGGATTAATATGTTGTCCATGATTAAGGGATACTTTTGCCTTAAAGAAATCGTTCAAAAGTTTTATTTATTTATTTATTTATATTCTATTACTTTTAAATTAAAATTTGAAAAAAAAATAATTTTAAATAAATTTGGGATTTAGGGTGTCACAAAATCCGCCTCAAAAGTGTTTTCGAAGAAAAATTCGCACGAAATATGATTTTTTTTTATTGATATGAAAATTAATATTATTATCGATACATTTTTGAATTATTTATTATTAGTTTTTAATTGGAATATTATTGCAAACAATCTAAAATAATTTATTTCATATTCGCAAATCATTACTAAATATTAATTAAACTATAATTCAACTATTACAATACTGTTAAACAAAATTTACATATCATCATTAGGTATTAATTAAAGTATAATTAAAAAAAATACTATAAATGCAATTGTTTTTATAAAAATGTACCGGTGGTAGTGGCTTTCCATCTCTAGCCACAACATCAGGAAAGGTGTGCCTCCGAAGAACCATATCGTCTGCAGATGTCCCATCGTGTTTGGTTTTACCAGCACTGACAGGACTAGTTTCACCAATATGGACTTCATATAATTAGTTAACTAATTATTTTCTATTTAATTAATGAGTTGTGTAGATTATAAGCTAAATAGCATCTATGGTTCTTTAACTTAATTTTAGGTAACGTTTTAGTCTTTTATTTTTTTTTTCGATTTGGTCCTTTATTTTAATTTTAAGTGACAATTTAATCCTTTATGTTTTAAAATGTTAACAATATTATCCTTTTTTTTTACAAAAATTCAAAAAACTCATCAAAATTTTCAACCAAAACCCATAAAATTAATTATATTCTTTAATATAATATAAATTTTATCAAATTCGTAACTCAAATATTCAAATAAATTCATATTTTTATTCTTTATTAGATAGAATTTTAAAAATCAAATAAAAAATGAAAATATGAGTTTATTTGAATATTTGAGTTACGAATTTGATAAAATTTGTATTAAATAAAAGAATGTAATTAATTTTATGGATTTTGGTTGAAAATTTTGATGAATTTTTGTAAAAAAAAGGATAATATTGTTAACATTTTAAAACATAAATGATTAAATTGTCACTTAAAATTAAAATAAAAGACCAAATCGGGAAGAAAAAAAAGATAAACGACTAAAACGTTACCTAAAATTAAGTTAAGTTATTTAGCCTAAATTATATTATAAGTGAACTATGATTCCCACAAATTTTTCGAATATATAAATGCGCTATCGCTGAAAGAAAATACATAATGATGAAATAGAGCTTTATAAGAAAAAGAGAGAGAAGAATACGCATAAATTTCATTATTTTAGAGAGACTATGCATTATATCAAAAAAGAAAAACGAAAGAGGGAGTATGCACTTGCGCATGCAATGGTTGGAGTTCAAAATTAAAAAATAAGGGTGTTGAATTAATTAATAGCTCTATTACTGTTATGTCAAATTTGAATTAATACCACAACATAACATATGTGTAGTCTCATAATTCAGCAGACCAAAACAACAATATTGTATTTCCAATGTTTTCTGTAACATTATGTTCATGACTTGTTCTGGAAGCAACCCACATTCCTGCACCAAATCAAACGCTCTTAATGTTTGACCAAATCATCCTCAAGTCAACCCCATTTTTCTACTTCCCTTTTTATACTCTTTTCTACAACATTTCTAAACAACACATTGTTACTTATTGTTATAACATTATTATGGCTCATTTGGTTTATGTTGAAACTCCATCTTTTGGAAACTCACACCATGGACAAGGTCAACAACTTCAACTTCCTTAAGGATTCTACTCTTACATGAAAACTTACAAATTTGCATCCAAGAGGCCAAAACCTTCCCAACATGGACACTTTTCACAAGAAAATGGGTGACATGTTTTCAATGTTACCAAGAAAACTTGGTGGCAAAATTGAAGGACACATAAATCATAATCTAACCAGTGATCCATATGTAACTGTTTCTGTTGCTGGTGTTGTGATTGCAAGGACTTTTGTAATCAGAAACAATGAAATCCCTGCTTGGATGCAGTATTTTAATGTCCCTGTTGCACACTTTGCATCAGAAATTCACTTTGTTGTAAAAGACAATGATGTTTTTGGTTCACAGATTATTGGTGCTGTTGGAATTCCAGTTGAAGGCTTTTCCCCCGTTCTTAATGCTAGTGGAAAACCCTTTAAGACTGAAACTGTGTTAAGCTTATCAATTCAATACAGTCCTGTTGATAAGGTGACCCTTTATAGAAATGGGGTTGGTTCTGATTTTCAAGGTGTTCCTGCTACATATTTTCCTCTTAGAAAAGGAGGAAAAATTACACTTTATCGAGATTGTCATGTTCCACAAGGTTGTCTTCTTAATTTGAAAGTAGATGGTGTGTGTTGTTATGAGCATGGAAATTGTTGGCATGATATCTTTGATGCGATAAGTGAGGCGCATTGATTAGTTTATATCGTAGGTTGGTCTGTGTACTACAATGTTAGTCTCATTAGGGATGATATAGATGGAAAAGATTGTAGTTTAGGTGATATTTTTAAAGCTAAATAACAAGAAGGTGTGAGAGTGCTTCTAATTGTTTGGGACGATCCTACTTCTAAAAGCATGCTTGGACATAAAACGGTAAATGATCTTCAAATAATGATTTTAAATTGCAGTTACAATGTCATTGTAGAGAGTCAGAGACCTCTATAACTGGTATATTGTGGCTGCAATTAGAACCATGTTTCTGATATTTGGCATTCTAACTCTATTAGTCTATTCCCTTGCCATGTTTACTTGCACTTGGTTGCATTTTGAATCAAATAATAGCTTATATTAATTTGTAACCAGTTACTTACTTCTATCATTAAATTACTATGATATATTGATACGCATAGGTTGGACTAATGAACACTCATGATGAGGACACTCACCATTTTTTCAAGCATTCTTCAGTTAGAGTGCTTCTTTGCCGAAGATCTGGAGGAAAATGACATAGCTGGGTCAAACAGCAGGTCAGTTAGAGAAAAAAAACACTATATTTGTATCTCTAACTGCATAATATTGGTTTAAGGAAAATGCTTACAAGTCTGTTAATTTTTGGGTTTTATTTTTCTGGTTTATATATCTTGTATACATCTTTTGTCTAAAACAATAATATTATGTTTTTTCTATGCAAAATTTTTCTACTTTTCTTTTCACCCCTGATTAGTCTTCTAATAGATGAATTTTGGGTTTCTACTGAATTGCCAGGAAGCTGGAACAATCTATACACATCATCAGAAGACAGTGAGTGTGGATGCTGATGGAGGTGAGAAAAAAAGAAAGATTGTAGCTTTCATTGGAGGTCTTGATTTATGTGTGGGAAGTTATGACGCTCCAACACATTCTCTCTTTAGGACTTTGCAAACAACACACAAAGATGACTTTCATAATCCTAACTTTGAGGTTAGTCATCCATTTTTTTTCATTAGTTCACATAATAAAATTCCATGATTCACAACCATTTTATATGCTTCCCTTTGTGTTGTAATGGTTTTACTTGTAAACTAAATAGAGGTCTGTTACTGGTCTTCCAAGACAACCATGGCATGATTTGCATTCCAAAATTGATGGTCCTGCTGCATATGACATCCTCACCAATTTCGAGGAACATTGGTTAAGAGCGTTAAAAATGACTAGACTTCAAAAGATGAAAACTTCACATGATGATTCATTACTGAAAAGCGATAGAATCTCGGACATTGTAGGCATTGATGAAGTTGCTTGCCTAAATGAACATAACAATGAGACTTGGCATGTTCAGGTATCATTGTTTGAGTTCTTATTCCCTTTGAGAAACTTCTTCAATATCAGTTTAGATGTTTCTGATAAATATTTACTGCATTCTTTAATTGAAGATCTTCCGATCGATCGATTCCAATTCTGTGAAAGGATTTCCAAAAGAACCGAAAGACGCTATACAAAAGGTGAAGTGACATCATTCTCTTATTAATTTAGCTGTGAAGTGTATGAACAAATAGCTGACTATGTTTACTTCATTGAACAGAACTTGGTTTGTGGAAAAAATGTAATGATAGACATGAGCATACATTCTGCATATGTCAAGGCAATTAGAACGGCACAAAAGTTCATTTATATTGAGAATCAATATTTTCTTGGCTCATCCTATAATTGGGATTCTTACAAAGACTTAGGTGAGTATTGGCCTCTAAAAAAGTAGAAGGGAAAAAGAAAAACTCTTCTTTAAACATTTTCAATAAACAGTTGTTATATTAGTATAAGTTGCAAGATGCATCTTTGTTATATTCATTCCTTTCCTTTTATTCACAGGTGCAAATAACTTAATTCCAATGGAAATTGCACTAAAAATAGCCAACAAAATCAAACAGAAAGAGAGATTTTCAGTGTAAATTGTCATTCCTATGTGGCCTGAAGGTGTACCCTCAAGTACTACGACTCAGAGGATTCTCTTTTGGCAGGTAAGCTTCCTTTACTACTTGAAACTGTACCATATGTTGCATACCACAAAAATCTCTATTCAATAGGCATAATGATTAAAAAGATTGAGTTTAATTGGTATTGCATTATTAGTGTAATTTTTTTTTACGCATGCACCTAATCATATTAGTTCCTAAAATATCTATATAAATATATCTTAATGAAATGTAATTGGATACATGTGTAAAACTTTTTTACACTAACAATATATATGAATTAAATTATAAGAAGATCTGTTTCTCAAATATTGATATCAAGCCAAAAGAAATTCTTAAATTTGTGTGCTTTGTATTATCAAGTGATTTTGTTTTTGAAATAAACAAGAGCAAGAGCAATAGCATATCCATCCTTAAACAACATAGCATATTAGTGTAGGATCAATAATGCATTTGTCTGACGTGCACATGTTTGATTTTGGCAGTTCAAAACAATGCAAATGATGTATGAAACATAAGACTACTTGAATTTCTTTTGCGAGCTCTCTGATAATGAAAATATTCCAAATGGCAAATGCTGTAAAGCCTACAGGACAAAACACTCTTCTGATCAAGTTACGATTTTTTTTCATTCAATTGGTGTTTTAAGCGTTAAATTTGATGCTTTTAAGTATGAGACTACCACCAATTATTTTTAAGTTTTCTCCTATTAGTTACTCTTTTTTTTTAAGATGGACTATTCTTCTTATTAGATATTACTGTAAATAAAAGTGTTTTTACATGATTAATTGTTATCATCGTTTTATGATTAAATTTCTTGATTAACATAAATTTTAACAACGGTATTCATAAAATTAAGTTAACCTAGTAAAAATTTAATATTTGAATATCAATTAACATTATTAAAAAGTTTAAATATTGATATATTCTTAAAGCGAGGGAGAAGAGAGTATTGATAATATAAGGAGGTAAATGAAGTTAGAAATCCCTCCACCTTTTTTTTTTTTTTGGATCAATAAGAGTCCGCCCACCTAGTATGGAGTTTAAGACATATTTAACGTTTTTCTTATAAAAATTTATAAATTTTTATAAGAAATGATAAATTAAATATAAATTTTTAAATTTTTTGTACTAAATAATTTATATTTAATTAGTTATGTTGAGACAAAACTCCAATTTAAATATTTTGATGATAAACAAAGATTAATTAAGAATTATAATTATGATTTTAAAGCATGTTTTGTATCTAATAAGTGTGCTTGATTGTATTAATCAAGACAGGTACCAAGAAACTTAAACAGATCATATCAAAGAAGAAACAAGCTAAGTCAGTAAAACCAATAACTTTCTGGACAATTTTGAAAAAAACGAAGAATGTTCTTGAGGTGCTCCAGAAATGCAAAAACGCAAATGCAGTTCCAGATTCAGTTTGTGCAGTTCCAATTCAATCATGCTCTCTCAATCACGATAAGAGCAAATCATTATTGGAAGATCCCTCTACAAAGTTAAAGGCCAAGAATACTCATCACTAAGATCAAGACTCAGTTGCCACACAGAGAAAGAACTAAGTCTGTTCTTAAACTTCAGAAGCAAGGATGAGGAACATTCTTGCTTTTTGGCATGCTCTCACCTAATCACTGACAAATGATAGTCAGTCTGCTCCCAATAGACAAATGAGCTGTCATAAGCTCTTTTTGAGTATATAAAAGAGACCTCAAAGTCAAGGCAAATACCAGAATTCACGAAAGCAATTATTTAATCATTCATAGTCAGATTCAAGAGCTTCCACCCTTTTTACACACATTTTCTCAAGTTTTGTCAAGTACTTAGAAATTGCATCATCCAATTACTATTGTGCTCTAAGATCACTTTGAGTTCCAAAGATCAGAATCAATACTCAAACACGAGTTGAGGATATTTAGATTCTATCAAACACTTTATCATTTCATTGTAATCTCAAGACAAAGTGAGTAAAAACTAGTCTTGAGAAGTTGTAAAAATCCTTCTATGTTATAGAGAATGTAGTGTGATTAATCATTTGTAAAGATTGAAGGGTAGATCAGTGAAAAACTCCTTTCTGGATTGAAAGATATTGGTTGTAACTGATCAAGATTGATCTACAAAAAGTTTGTGTAAAAGTCAAGAGAGTTCTTGCCTTGGAGCACTTAGTTGAAAATCTCACAATTGTGAAGATTGGACGTAGTCCAAGTTGGGTAAACCAGGATATATATTCCTTCCCTTATCTATTTACTTTCAAATCTTTAAATATCAAGTTCAATAGATAAACTAAAATTGTCATTTTCAATTAACCAAGAACGTCCTCCGTTTCTGAATCAGAATCAAGAATGTTCTCTGTTTTTTTGTTTTACAACCAAGATCAATCTTGAGTTAATTTTTTCAAGAAATTTTAAAAGATTAATTTACAATTCAAACCTCATTTCTTGTAAATTGCTACTTCAAGTTATTCATAAAAAATTCTAAATTTTTGTGTAAAAAATTCTTATAATGTCTCAAATTTTACTTGAAAAAAATCATTCAAAAATTTTAAAAATAAATGGTAGTTGATAAAAAAATTTATAAGGATTAAAAATAAATTAGTAATATTTTATACTGACTAAAAATTTATTTAATTCATTTTCAAATATTGAATCTATTTATATTTTTTTTCAAATCAAAGAAAATATCACATGAGTTTATTTTACACAAAGAACAACTGGATAACGTACGCAGGTGGCCAGCCGTAGCTTCGAGCAAGATGTCTCACAAGATCAAGAATCTCAGACAAAAAAAACCAGAGAGGAAAACAGTTGGGACCATTTTTAGAGGGAATGCAATTTTTTAGTAAAATTCAAATCTTTTAAATAAATTATTCTAGATAATAAATTTGAGGAATTTTTAAAATGAAAGGATTTCATAAAATATTTTTTCAAAGTTAAATTTAAATTATTTTATCTACTATATAAAAATTAAAAATTTCAAATTCTTTTTTAATTTTATAATATATAAATCATGAAACAGTCATTATTACATAAAATTTAAGAATTTCAAATTTCTTTTTTACTTTATTATATATAAATTATGAGAAGGTCTTTATAATTTTTACATGTTTACAATTTTGACCTAATATGTTTCAAAATTTGCATATTAGTCTCTTATATCTTTTTGTTTTTTGCAAATTATTCTCTAAAATTTTTTAAAATTTGCAAATTGATCCCTAAAAATTACAAAATAATCCCTTAACCTTTACAAAATTTCAGAATTTGAACAACAAAATAATTCCTCAAATTTTTCGCCAAAACTTTTGAAATTTATAAAAATAACTCAACTTTTAAAGAACAATCATTTTATCTAAACAACAAAATTTACAAATAAAAGAAATTCAATTGAACTATTTGAATTGCTTGGAATTTTAATTTCCTTAGAATTTCAATTACTCCGTCCAATCACACTCTAACTTCCCCGATCACTATTCTAACATACTTCAACAATATCAAATCAATGTGACAGCACTTTAACCATTTGAATTTTTCTTAAGACATATTTTGAGTCATTAAAATTCAAAGAAAACATAATCCTAAAAATATTAAATTTTGACTTCAAAGTAACATTTTGAAGGGTACAATATTTGAAATGGCAACAATTGCAACTGAAGAAAACATTTTCCTTCCCTTACAAAACTAATGTAAACAAGACTACCCTTCATTCTGTGCGAAGCTTAATGCCATTTATTGCTCTTTTGCATATATGCTAACCATCAGTGACCATTGGTAATCACACCGTTGAGTGCTGTCAAACCGCTTTCACTAGGTTTCGTCGCATAGAATCTACGGTACACGGTATCAACTTCGGTGAGATAGAATGTGCCTGGAGATAAAAGGCTACTGTCCTTGCTTGTTACATAATCCTTGGCACCATACCTATGCTCCATTAGCTTCAGTGTTCCAATAAACTTCTCCGGAGGAAACTGCATTTGAAAAAGCGTGTACTCATCAAAAGACCGAATGATTTAATAGCACAACATAGTACTCTGTTCCAACATTTTAATAAACATTACAACAATAATCTAAACAAAGGGTTTGTCTATTTCAACCATTAATTCTCACGTTGACTTGTAAGTATTAACCCACAAGCCAAGTTCTAAGACATTTCAATAAAAATCTTTCTTAGACTTAAAAATTTTGGTAAGAACACAACTAAAAGGAAATTGGAAAAGAAAATAAATATCATATCCCAATCTGTATCTCTGTCCACTTAGAAACTTATGCAATGCATTCTTATGTTTTTTTAGTTATATATTCAGTTTAATATCAAAACTAATGAACACGCAGTGAATACTTTCATATTTAACTAGACATTTATGGATCAATACCTCATGTCTTGACTTCAACTTTTCAGCAACATCCATCACACGAGCAATGTTTGACAAGCTAAATGGATGTTTACTTTCACGCATTTGCAAGGAAAACATTGTAGCGGTCAAGCCACTTCCGTATGAGAATAATATCACTCTTCTACCTTCCTGAAAATTGTAAGGTGTAAATATTTATTAGAAAGCAGATAACATTGTCACGAGGAAGCTATACGTGTCATAGATGGAGGTTAGAACATTCACCAATGTGCTATGCTTGTTGTGAATAAGGGATGCAAATGCTGCATAGAGAGATGCGGTGTACATGTTGCCAACTTGCTTTGGTATCAAAGTAGTTGGTTGTACCTTCTCATCATATAGAGGCTTTGCAACTTGCTGGGATGCCTTCAAAATAAATAATATTGCACATCGTCAGCAAATATTTTCTCTAGTGTCCAATTTTAACAGAATATTTTTAAATTTGAGTTCATGCATTTTTTAAATTTGAGTTCGCGCATTTTCTTTCCAACTCCAAGGCCAAAAAGGAAATATTATTTGCAAGATACAGAAGATTATTTTTGCTTATACAAGATCACAAACCTTTTCAAGATCCCGGCTTTGGTAGCTCTCGTCATCAGATAAAGTTGCAAAAGGTCCCAGTTTTTCTTTGGCAACCCCGTCGGCACAGCTGCAATCATAATCAATTTTTAAACACCCGTGCAGTAACTAAATAAACATTAAAAGTTTTCAGAGGATGGATAAATGATGAGAACCTGGGATTCCTCAAGAAATCACTGAAGACCAATCGAGCAAAACTTTTCTGCACAAGCTGCAGAAGCAAAAGTGTTAAAAGAAAATATAGAACACACACACACAGGGAGAATTATTAAGTCTCATAGGCAATTACAATATTAAATACTAAATCCTTAAAAGTCTAAACTACCTTGTTATAAGGAGAGTGGAATACAAAATAATCAGCATCAGAAAGAGAAAATGGTTTTCCCTCATGTTTCTCATATCTGCAAAAGTAAATATAGTTAGGTGCTTGGTCGGTTAGTTAGTATTAATGTTTTAAACACAACATCAGTCTTTATAGTATAAATATGGAATGAGATTTAAGAATATACATGCCTACATACACACACGCATACATACATATAATCCTTGTTGATTTGAACTAATTCAGAATTTGGATGATATTTTTTAACAAATACATTGTTATATTATGTTTTAGGCTTTAATATCATAATAACACTATTATATTACCAAGTGGAAAGATTATCAGCACAGCAAGCTCAGTTTCACATTTGGCCCAAATTCATTCCTTAACTCATGCAGTCATCTCTTTCCATTTAAAACATTGGCAAGCGCCACTTAGAATATTTATAGACTAACATACAAAGGAATCTCCCTTTTCACATAAAATTATGAAAAAGAAACTACCAGTTTACGACCTCATTTAAGAATAAGAACTTGAGATGTGTTTCTATAATAAGCTTTTCAACCATGGCCAGGACAGGTCAGACTCAATTTGCATCAAGACAGAAAAAGGTTGAATAAACAAAAGATATATATATATATATATATATATTATTAGGCTATTTGAGCTGACTCATTCCATCTCCTAGTTAATCAATATTATGTGTAAAACAATAAGTTCTTAAGAAACAAAATTGACATTAGAGACTTACTTGTCACAGAAACGTTTATAGCAAGAATCAAGGGCCATGAGGTAACAAGTTTGTGAAAGCTTTCCGTCGACGACCTACAACACAAAAATTATGTGGATTTTATTGCAGTTGGTATCCTGAAATTCTATATGTGGATGACGTAAAAGCAAAGAACACATGAACAGCAATGCTATCCTACATGGCTTCTACATGGCATATTAAAACTAAATTAAAGTTGCAAGGATGCTTTGATCATCGCATGGGAAAAATAACAGGAAGTTATTTTCAAATTATATGATCCCAAAGTCAAATATTCTGACAACAATGAAAATGGATTGAAAAGCTTACTGGATATTCACTCGCAAGGTCAGGTTTGTAAAAATCATAAGCATGAGCCATATGACTTCCCCTCAATTTGCTTTCAAAAGAAATGGGAGCATCAGGACCAATTAGCATAGCAATAGCAGCGGCTCCTCCGGTAGGTCGAGCAGGACCTTCGGCATAGACCTGAGAAAGGAAACATCCATCGATTAACCCCCCAACATTATGACAGAATCCAGGATAAGAGTTTTTTCAGTTCAGCACTTGGAGTGTTCTTAGAATCGCATATAAGGAAACCGTGTTTAGTATTACTGAATATGGTCTGTAATGTAAGGTGTAAAATTAGGAAACTATCATACCGCACTGTCAGTGCAGACAACGAGTCCGTAGCGTCCATCCCATGAATTGCTCTCCACCCAATTGACACAATTGAACAATGCGGCAGTTCCTCCATAGCATGCATTAGTTGAATCAACGCCTTCGATGTCAGTGTTTCCAGATTTCTGTTTGTTCCAGACAAATATACAAATATTGTATTAGTAAGCTATGCAAATAAATTATTTGGTCAAGAAAATAATAAGACAAACAGAACCAATCCTAATCTGATTATTCACATTACTACTATGATTATAGAATCAGAGTGAAAATATAACACTGCACAGCTAACTATATGTCTCTTTAGCTGTGGGCACTTTGATAATGATGTACACAAGATTGACTGCTCAAGAGCTTCCGATCCAAGTTTAAATACTAAAAAATATGGTTTAATCACCATGCAAGTAGGTACATAGACTGAAATTTAAAGTCAAAGGAGAATTATATATCAAATATCCATGTGGTTAGAACTAAAAGGTTACCTCAAAGATCTGCATCAGGAATGTCTTGATGGATTTGCTTTTGTCTATCACAGTCTCACTGCCTACTTCCAGACGACCAATTTGTTTAGGATCAATCTCATACTTCTCAAGAAGGGAATTAACCACTGTCAAACTGCAGATACAATAATTAATCTTCAAGAAATTAGATTAAGAAAATGATTAGTTACAATATTGAATATAAAGCGTCAGCATTGAAGTCCTATAGAACATTAAACACACAGACAGTAGCAACCTGTGTGTAAAATATATCAAGATGGCTTCAAACATTATGTCTAGTAGCATCACCCAAGACAGTTAATAAAAAAATAAAAGTACACCAAGTCTTAAAGAAAATCCCAGAAGATAAAATATTAATTTCAATCTAAAAGTGACAATATTTGTTGTACATGATGCAAAAATTTGAACACCTTGACAAGATTTTAAATGGTTCACCACCATCATGAGTTGTATTTACCAGATCACCGATTTACATGTTCTTAAATAAGGGTAAATCAAACCATAATGCAGAGTTTGTAAGCTGTAAAACATGCTTTAGCATTGCCAAATCTCATGCGTTGTGACTTATATATCCTAATCATTAAATGACAATGAGAATGAGAAACAAGGACAGTAACCACAAACAATGACAAATCCAAACATAATGACAAATCAAATTAATTGCTACTCTAGTGCCAAAAAAACAACAAAAGCAGAGACAATAAAAAACGAAAGTAGGAACCTCATTGAAATGACATCTTCAATCTCGGAACAGAATGACATGCAATCTTGTCCAAGTCCAATGGTATATTTCCCTTTACTTGCACCATCATGAGCCTCCAATGCTTCCTGCATGTAAACACACATACATTAAATAAAATGAAAACCTTAATCAAAAAATTAAAGTAACTTCAATTTACAACACTATTAAAATCTAAAAAATGAAATAAAAGGTTAAAGTAACTTCAATTTACATCAATATTAAAAAATGAAAAGCATGAGATACATAAATCTAATTTAATGAAGTGCTATTAGTTAGCACATTCGAATTAAAATATATGCCTAACTATTTTCGCTAATTAATTATTATTAAGCTGTTAGCTTAAGAAACATAAAATAATTTGATTATTGAATCACGAATCTTGAAACAAGTAATAAAAAGTATAAAATGGAAGTGATTGTGTTACCTGCTGAACGCAATTAGGAGGGAAGTATATGTCAAAAGCGAGAATTCCAACATTCTTTGCCATTTCTGATTTGTTGTTACGAAGGAAAAAGATCGAAATCAAAAGTCTCTGTTGTTCGAAGAGAAAGACACGGAGAGAGTGAAATTTCACAGAGAAAGAGAGAGAGAAGCGAAGAGGTTAGTCACATGGAATTGAAGTGATTGTGGAAGTTTAGGTGTATTTATAATAATAATTATTAAGAATTAGATATTATAATAATTCAATTAGAAATATTAAAATGGAAACTAGAAATAGGAATCAAATAAGTCACCAACAACAAGAAAACCAGCTGCTTCCTCTTTTAAACGAACAAAAAAAAAATTGAAAAAAATGCGGAGTTCGTGAGTTTCCGCGAGAAATACAAAGAACGCCCCTTCTTACCTTTAATAACCTTCATTTTTTCCTTTATTTACCACCGCTTGCCATTTTGTGCGACAGTTCTCTGTCTCTTTCTGTTATTAATTAATCTGTTTCTACATTTTTTCTGTTTCTACCTACTCTCTTATCTTTTGTCAAACCTCCACCCTTTATTAAAAGAGGATTTTCTATAAAAAAATTCTTAAATTACATAATGATTTGACTCACAGCTTAATTTAAACTCGAACTTCTATGTATTAATATTTTTTAAGTTACTAAATAAGTTATATTATAGAATTTTATGAGAAAAAATTGTAAATATTAAAATATATTTATTGTTTAAATATATTTTATTTTTATTTTAGAGTGTTTGTTTTTTAATATTAGCTATTACATTTAATGTTTTACAATTTTTTTTGTTTTGATTTGATATCTCAAAACTTTTAATAAGAGTATATTTGAAAAAACATTCAATAAATTAATATAATTAATGAGTTTATTGATTTTCATTTTTTTTCTTATAATTAAGACCAAAAGAAGAATTAATTAATTAATTAATTAACTAACATATAGGCTTCCAACTACTAAGTTATAGAGTTATTTTCCCCTTCTAAGCAGTTGAATAAAAAATTATTATTATTCTTAAATCTTATTTTAATAATTTTTTAATATATCAAAATTATGATTAAATACATTTTTATTAATTATTTTAATCATTGAATATATCTTTGGTTGATCTGATAAATAATAATAGAAAACATAAAACAACTTCAATAATTATTCAAAATGGAAGGAACAAGAAACAAGCAAAAATCACAAGAAAATCAATCCAAAAATAAAACAAGCAAAAATTCACAAACTCTTAAGGTGGACTTATCAAAAACTAACTTAAGTCATAAGCTCTTATAAAATTCTCACTCAAACAATTCTTAAATAAAACATATAATACCAATTAAATTAATTTTTTAATTTTATACAATAAATAATTAATCCTTTAATTAATTTTTGATCAATTGTATTAATCCTTTTGTTAAAAGTCAAATGTTATTTACATTTATGTGTGCCGTTAATTGATAAAATATTAGTCCATATTAGTTTTAAAAAATCTCACTTTATACAAGCAAAAGTAAAAATGTCAAATTGTACTTTTTCACATTTTTACAACAAAGACAATTTCATCTCATCTCCAATAGTTGTGTTATATTTTTCTCTTCAACTCAATTCCCATTATTAATTCAGAAAATCCTGATAGTAAAATCTCCAAAATCTAAAAATTTTAAAAACTTCATCTAACTAAAATTGAAGAAGTAAAGATGGTGGGTGGGGATTCATCGTTTTCCAAGGTTAGACAAACCAAACCAACAAGCTATAAGGTCAATACAGTTAAAATTCCAAAGTGTAATTGTGGGGCAAGACGTGTTATAGAATGACAAATATAGTAAAGAACTCAATGTGTGTTATCCTAATGTAATGTGTGATTGATCCATTGATTTTGGTCATGAAGATTGAATGAAGAGGATATAATGTGTTTGAATCTAATTAGAGTTTGAATCTAGTTTAATCATGTTGATTATTGACTCTATTTACAATATTCAAAATATGAAATGAAGAAGATGAGCACACATTTTATTCAAATCAACCAATTTAGTCCGAATATTTTTTAACTTAATATCACTCTAGTCCTAATAATATTTCAAATAATATTAATATATTTTTTAACTTAATATCACTCTAGTCTTAGTAATATTTCAATTAATATTAATATCGTATCTGAATAGGTGTTCAAATTTATGCTATCATATTGATCCCTAAATGTTGCATTATCGTATTTAATGTTTAGTTTTAACGGAGTTATGTATTTGATTAACGCAAAGCAAAATAAGAGATTAATGAGCTACTTCGCAAAATTGATAAATTAATTTGGCCGATGGTTACAAATTCAGGGACAAATTAATGTATTCACTCTATTTTACCATTATCCTATAGCTATCCAAATTTACATAATTAACTCTTACTTATATTTATACATTTTAAATTTTCATATTTTCATTTAACATTTTATTTTCTTTTTATTTCTCTATTTTTATCACATCATTAGCATATCTATCGTATCATTTTTTTTCTTATTTATTTCCTTCTCAAGTGGTCAATTGAATGTATGATGTCTATTGTTGTTTACAAAATATGTCATTAGGATTCGGCCCTCTTCCATCTTCCCAATTTACTATATTATTTATTATAGTTTAATATTATAACGGTAAAACCCTTAATCACTTTTTATTAATCATTTGACAAACTATTTTTTCTTTAGGTGAATAATCTGTTTTTTCCTTTTTAAAATCAAATTAGAGGTGTTAAAATGTAAAAAAAAAAAAAAGATTATTTTAAAGTGACAGTTAGATGTATTTAAGAAATGTTATTTAAATACACATTTCATACACATATATATATATATATAATAAAACACTATATTTTATTCACATATATGTATTATATGTTTTTTTTATAAAGATGAGAAATTTTGTTTGTAGTGTTTTACTAACCACTTTAACAATTTCGTAAACTATTATTATACAAATTATTAATTTTTTTAATTTGTTATAAATTGAGTGAAATAGTAAAATGATATTAGCCACTTATAATACTTCACTAATAACTAAAAAAAAGTAATTAATTAATCACTTATTAATATCGTTATAAAATGATTAAATTATAAATATATCTCATCAATCATTTAGAATACTTCGTTAACCACTAAAATTGAAGTCATTAACCATTTAAAGTATTTTATTTTCACTAAAATGAAGTATTCTAAATATTTAATGAAATATCTATATAATTCAATCATTTTATAACTATGTCGATTTAGTTAATAACTTACATTTTAGTTATTAACGAAATGCTTTAATTGATTAATGAAACAATGCATTTAAAATTAAAACAAATGGGTGAATAATTCATCCAATCCATCTACTTTAAAAAAAAAATAATTAATGGAAATTTGATAAAATCCACTCAAATATTTTTCTAAATCTAATGAACCAACTTAAATAATATCACAAACCCATTGAATAAAAATACAAAAATAAAAAATATATTTATAGTATCATTTATCGGCCCCATTGTCGGACACGACCACTGCCCATAGCCGGAGGACACCACCACCTGCCTGCCACTTATCACCACTTCCGACGGCCTTGTTCAAATTATTAATTAAATTTATATTTTTAAAAATAATAAAAATTGTGATTTTTAATAGATGAATTGAATATTCGTTTATTAAAAATTGTTTACGAAATGAATAATTAGACGGTTTTTATTAAATGGGTGATGAATAGATTGGATTTTACAGTGGATTGTAAATAAATTAATAAATTGTTTTTTATCCATTCATTAGAATCCAAATTAAATTTTATATTGCATTTTTTTTGTCTGTTGAACTATATTGGCATTCTTTGACGATGCGATAAGCTTTGTGTTCAAATAAAAACCATAGGCTTAAAATTAAGCAAAATACACATGGCTGGCTTCATTGGACCGAGGCTAATTTATAAGTATTGAATGAAATTCGTTTTAAGTGTGGACTGCTATTTATTTATTTAAAAATTCGCAAGCAATAGCACACTGCGTTGCAAGTTTGATTTGGGTCAAGCGTCACGTACTTGAAAAGCGTTAAGTAATGGAAGATACTAGTATTATAAGGAGAAGAAGAAAAAATACGAATATTAAGAAATTCCATTTAATTAAAATTAATATTTTAGGTATTATGTAAAATATATATTTCAACTTTAGTAAATTGTCATTTTTTAAATGTTAAACTAAATATAGAACTCACACGTTGATCATTTTATATAAATTAAAAAACATAGTTAATGTTATAATTTGTATAAAAAACAAAAATTATAAGTATTTTAAAAAAATTTCCTTTATTAATAAAGGATTAAATATATTATATATAAAAAATAAATAATGACATTAAAGTAATAAATTTTATTGATGTGTATAAAAAGTCAAATAACAATTAAAAAATACTTTGCAACCGTGAACCTGGTTTAAAATATATTTTATTTGTAATAACAAGAATAGCAGTACTTAACTATCATGACACGTTGTTTCCTTGGTGTGCGCGTTTGTTAAAAATTAAAATTAAAAATGGAAACTAACAAGTTGGCCATCCAAATTATTAAGCGAAAGCGAAAGTTGGCCATCCAAGTTGTTGTTGATGTAGGAGGGTTCACGGCCAGAATCGAGGAAGAAACGGTTTTGCGGACAAAAGCAGTAGAAAATGTGGAAAACGATCGTCCGGTGTCAGATTATCTATTATTATACATTTCCGAAAAAGGAATCGCGTCACGAACACAACTCATGGTGTTGCCATGAAGTATGGGCTCCAGAACCGTTTTGAGCTCGTCTTGGGCCTCAAAACAACCGTTTTAGTTTTTCCCGTAATTTTGGGCTTTTCTGTTTTACAGCCGTTTTAGCTTTTCCTTTAATTTCGGGCTTTTCTGTTTTACCTAACTTTCGTACTAGGGATTCTATTATCTATTTAAAGACTTTCTATGCTGTAACAAACGGTATCTTTTAATAAAATAATTAATTTTGAGAGTTTTTCTCTTCTCTGGTGGATTCCAGAACTTGTTCTTTTTTTAGGATTAGCGCTTGCTAACCCTTTGCGATTTCCGACTGCGTCAGGTGGCATCAGAGCAGGCTTTCTCCTGTTTCTTTTCGTAGCTTGAACAACCATGGGAGATCAACCAGTCACAAGAGCGGACATCGAGGGTATCACTGTGGCTTTTACCGCGGCCCTTACTGCTTTGACTACGCAGATGACGACTCAGGTGGCGGCTTTGACAGTTCAAGTGAACGCCATAAATAATAGGAGGGACAGAGGCAGGAGAGACGAACCGCCCAGGCGTCCACATGGAGGCTTGCAGGCTCGTGTTGAATCGGACTCTAGTTCCGAAGAAGAGGTCCAGGAAGAGAATCAGGGTTTCGATAATCAACAGGATCGCAACGACTACAAAGTCAAGGCTGACATCCCGTTGTTCTATGGAACTATGGGGGTTGAAGAGTTTCTGGATTGGCAGATTGAAGTTGATCGGTTCTTCGACGTGACGGGTGTGCAAGAAAACAAGCAGGTGAAGATGGTGGCAATTCGATTGAAGAGTACCGCTGCTGTGTGGTGGGATAAGCTTGTTGTTCAGAGGCAACACCAGAGGAAAGCGCCAATCAGAACGTGGAGGCGAATGAAACAGTTGATGCTGGAGCGTTTCTTGCCTGAAAATTATGAGCATATTCTGTACAAAATGTATATTGATTGCGTTCAGGGTAGAAGGAGCATGAGCGAGTATACAACAGAGTTCCCGCGTTTCTCAGAACGCAATGAACTAGGGGAAACTGAGGGACAGAAGGTGACTCGCTATATTAATGGCTTGAAGGGGTCGATACAGGAGAAGATGGGTCTGCAGACTGTCTGGACCGTGACGGAGGCCTCTACGCTAGCCTTGAAAGCGGAACTGATGGAGAAATCCCCCAGAAATTTCTCATCTTTTCACAGATTCACTCTGCAGGGTAATTCTGAAGTTGCTGGTGATGAGGATAAGAGTGTTGCTGCTAAGGATTCTGACTCCTCGACAAAAGGAACCAGTGGAACCAGTAGTGCTACGCCCAACAAGAGGGCGAACCAGAAGTCAGCCAACCCATACGCGAAACCGATGGGAGATAAGTGTTTCCGTTGCGGTGGGCAGGGTCACAAGTCGAATGTTTGCCCTTCCAAGAGAACGACTGCAGTCTTGAATGAGGAGTCTGAGGAAGAGGAAGCAGGCAACGAGTATGACGGTGTTGAGTTCACTGAAGAAGAAGCTGAAGAAGCTGAAGAAGCGGTGAATTTTGTACTGCAGAGAGTTCTGTTGTCTTCAAAGGAGGGGGGCAAAGGAAGAATCTTTTTAGAACACACTGTTCTATTAAGAATAAGGTGTGTAATCTGATCGTGGATAATGGGAGTACAGAGAACTTGGTATCCCAGAAGCTGGTGGAGTACCTGGAGTTGCCGACAGAACCGCATGCCAAGCCTTATGCTTTGGGCTGGGCGAGTAAGGGTTCGCAGGTCAAGGTGACGAAGACTTGCAAGGTGCCTATTTCCATCGAAAGGCATTACAAGGAAGAGGTAGTGTGTGGTGTTCTGAATATGGATGTGTGTCATGTCCTACTGGGGCGACCTTGGCAGTATGACAATGATATCACGTATAGAGGCAGAGATAATGTGATGATGTTCACCTAGGGAACACACAAGATAGTTATGGCCCCGGTTTCTGGTTTTAATAGAAAAACAGGGACGGAGAAGTCCAGTTTTCTTGTTATGACGCATGATGAGCATGACCTGACTGAGACCTTCAAGGAAACTGAGTGGTTTTGCCCAATGGTGGCCAAGGATGTGCAAGCCGTTAAGGAAGCTGTCAGGGCGAAGTTAGAGGCTACTGGGCAGAAGAACAAAGTAGCTGTTGACAAGCGCAGAAGACTCAAGGTCTTTGCTGTGGGAAATAATGTGATGGTGTTCCTGCGTAAGGAGAGGTTCCCAGTTGACACTTACAAGAAGCTTCAGCTTCGCAAGTACGGGATTTTCAAGGTGCGGAAGAAGATCAATGACAACGCCTATGTGATCGACTTGCTGGGATCCATGAATATTTCCAATACCTTTAATGTGGCTGATATTTATGAGTTCCATGAAGATGCTGACCTTTATTCTGGTATGAACTCGGGGTCGAGTTCTTTAGAAGTGGAGGAGACTGATGTAGGAGGGTTCACAGTCAGAATCGAGGAAGAAACGGCTTTGCGGACAAAAGCAGCAGAAAATGCGGAAAACGATCGTCCGATGTCAGATTATCTATTATTATACCTTTTCGAAAAGGGAATCGCGTCACGAACACAACTCATGGTTTTGCCATGAAGTATGGGCTCCATAACCGTTTTGAGCTCGTCTTGGGCCTTAAAACAGTCGTTTTAGTTTTTCTCGTAATTTCGGACTTTTCTGTTTTACAGCCGTTTTAGCTTTTCCTTTAATTTCAGACTTTTCTGTTTTACCTAATTTTCGTATTAGGGTTTCTATTATCTATTTAAAGACTTTCTATGATGTAACAAACGATATCTTTTAATAAAATAATTAATTTTTAGAGTTTTTATCTTTTCTGGTGGATTCTAAAACTTGTTCTTTTTTTAGGATTAGCGCTTGCTAACCCTTTGCGATTTTCGACTGCGTCAATTATTATTATTATTTTATTAATAAAATGGTCATCCATTTATAGAGATCTATGGCATTCTCATAATAATTAGACATAATACTTCGGTCTTTTTTTTATAATTTTATGTTGTTTTTCATATATATATATATATATATATATATATATATATATATATATATATATATTAAGAAAAGTAGGGACTTACTTAATGTGTTCATTTATATGTTGATACTCGCAAAACAACTTTTTATATTTGTATGAGTTTAAATTTGTCTTTTCCTATTCCAATATATATTAGTAGTATTAATATAAGTCATATATTTGAAAAACATAATAATAAATATATTTAGTAATTAATTTGAAAGTGTTGTTTATTTTGGTGACAAATTTTTATTTTCAAATTATGCTTATAATTAGGGAAAGAGTAGTAGTAATTCATATAGTTCATAGCTTTTGAATTTTTCGATTCGAATATCTTCGTGCATTCGGAATATTAAGGAAATAACACTGATATATATTAAGGTGATATATATTAAGGTAACACATTTGTTATTATTTATTTCGGTACATCAAAAAACTCTATATTATTTAAAAATTGAGACCAAGGGTAATCCACTAATACACCTTTTTACAAATGACAAAGTTGTGATGACTCAAGTGGTTAATGAATTTCAATTAAGAAAGAATTGTTTGGGAGAAATTGAATTCAAATTTTGATTGGAATAATTATTGGTCAAATTTTACTTACCTATTGACAACTTTAGATTACGAAAAACTCATTCTATTTGGAACCAAAGTGTTAAATAAAATAAAAAGTGTGAGGGTTCATACAAAACCTAAAGCAAACAGTACCTCATAAATGTGGTGATACAAACTTGAGGTCGGAATATTGACGTCATTTGGGGAAAGAAACCCACGATGTCACTTCCATACACGAGGGACCAACAAACTTTTAGCCGTTAAGCCTCGACCATGTGCTATTGCTCTAGTACACATTGCATCGGAATCAAGAGTAAAAGTAATTTATAAACATCCGCACTCCTCAATAATTCAATGAGACACCTTTTTGTAATGGACAAAATAAAAATGACTTAAACAAGACCAAAAAGTAAATAATACCTCAAAAAAGTGGTGATACAAACTTGAGACGGAACACCGTCTAATAATTTTTTGTTTAATTTCAACTTAATTAGTTTTGTTCTTATATGTGTTTATATATTACCTCTAGTTTTTTTTATAGAAGATAATTAGAAGTTAAGAGACCTTTTATTTTGTAAAAATATTTATTATTTTTATTTTTTAAAATATGTAGTCATTTTATCTTGATGAAAAATTCTTATAATAAACAATTGTTATGAAGATAAGATGAAATGTTAGTTTATGAAGATCAATTATCAAAAATAATAAAAATAATTTTTTGACATTTTTATTGTTTCTAAAATATAAAAAATTATTTTCTTCAAAAATCTTTTATCTCTATATCTACTAGTAAAATTAATATAAATTTTAGAAAAAAAAAATCTTCACTCATTAAACTGCCGCTAATCTATATTATTATTATTTTGTGAGGAAATAGTATTATTTTTGGCAGCCTCGCGCTTCACGTTGCCAAAACCAAAAGGAATATATTTGATTGAGGCCATTAAATGATTATTATTATTTTCCCTCGTTGTGCACGATATGCCTTCTCCAACGACCCCGCGAATGCATCACACTCTCTATTTGACTATTTGTTTTGCTTTGCTTTCATTATCTTAGGATTTGGCCCTCGTGCAATAATTTATAATTACTATTATGTATGATGTACTCATCAAAATTTTAAAATGTGTACAATTTTTTTTTAAATATATATAAACACTATTATGTCCAGAAATATTTGAATAAGATGTAAAGATTTTTTTAATTTAACCAGAGTTCGTTGAGTTCAAATTCAACTTTAAAATACAATATTTAAAGAAGAGTTTTGTCGTTGATTATAATTTTACTCGACTTGAAGAATAATCTCAATTTGTAAAAAAATTTGAAATATATACACACACTATTATATATTATCATGAAGAAAATCAACCATAGATACTTTTAAGTAAACTATTAAATTCTTAAGTAAAATCTATTATCTTTTAAGTAAACTATTCTATTAAATTATTTTTTAGACAAAACCTATAGGTGCAAATATATTTGAGGTTATTTTATTTTTATATATATATATATTTTATTAAAATTTCTAATACATCATACATTGAAATTTATATACTAAAATGCTCTATTTTTTTTTTACTTTAGGGAGATCACATCTCGGGCGACCATCAATAAACTTTTAATTTTATTCCTTTGTTAAAATAAAAAAATTTAGAAAAAAATTCATTGGTCCTAGAGCGGAGATGCGACCTCATGAAGATAAAAAAAAAATAGAACATTTTAATATATAAATTTTAATATAGATTTATTGAAAAATTAAAAAAAAAAAGAATATAAATAGAAAGAAAAAAACCTATATTTGAGGGACTGCAAAGGAAATGCAAATAAATTTTTCAATCAAAATAAATATATTCTTCCTAACAGCTTATATAATGTCAGCTTCTTTTGGATAACTTAACTCAAACTCTCCAAAAATGTAAATTTTTTACACTGTCATATTTCAATCCCTATTCTTTTTGAAGTATTTTATTTACATTCCTTTGATTTTGTTTACTAATAATACTACAGGCTTATGGTTTTTGTGAATATTACTTTTATTCCCCGTTTTGTTAAATAGAGAGAAAACAGAGCCACAAACTAGTTAATTTTAAACAGAGTATTGGTGCAGTCCGAAGTATTCCAAAGAAAAATAAATACAAGAGTGGAAAGGGTGAAAAGTGAAAACACCAAAACTAACGAGTTGCTTGTATAGTTATATCAATTAACAAGAGATGGTACCATATAATATATGTATTGCCTTTGAAAATAAATAATTAATATTCCCTCTTTCCCTTGTTAACAAAAAAAAAGTTCAAAAATAATCACTTTTTCAATTTTCAAGATGAAATTAATTAAAAAAATTCAATTGTAATTTTTTAATTAATACTACTACATGTACCACTTTTAATTCAATATATTTCATTTTATATTTATAATAGTAGCAAATACACTAATAGTTAGCTTAATAAAAATATATTTTTTTCATTTATATATTTTTTAATCGGTGTGAAATACGTGAATGTTTTTTAAACTAATGGAGTAAAATTGTTCATTAAAAGCACATCCCATGGTTTCCAAAAGAAAAATAAAAAAAAACAAAGTACTAGCATAAATTTTTCCACATGCAGCACATGACTAATGAGGCTATTATTCAATATTTCGTTCGGGGACCACACAAAAGAATAATGTCTTTTGATTTTTATTTTTGAAGTCGATATATTTATCTAACCAACAACAAAAAGATTAATTGTATTTTCTAAAAAAAAAATCATTGTAATTAGTAACTAGACAAATCAACTATAGTTGAGTCTAGTCCAAGCGGTTAAGGTATCATAATGTGACCAAACAAAATTGATTTTCGTTGAAAACAGCAGTTATATTTAGTATTTAATATGTCTCAAATATGATTATATCAGAGGGAGGAAACTTAAGAGAAAAAAACATATTTTTATATATATAAAAAACCTAGACAATTGAAAAGAAAAAAAAAAAAACTAGACATTATGTGTGTAAACATTTTCTCTGTTTTTGTCAAAATTCATTACGAATTTGAAAACATATAGTTATTGAGTTTTGAGTAAGTAGCTATTTCACGCTGATATTCCAACATCTGGGGTTCAGTTTTTAGCTTAAATGGGTATTTTAATAAAAGAAAATTATAGTTCTTAATTAAAAAAAAAAACTTATAAATTTGTGTTGTTGAAAGGTTAAAAAAATTGAAATAATAATTTGATTTCAACATTATTACCAAAATTGTTTGAAAATTCATCATTATTGTATGATTATTTTAATTATTTTTTTGTTTCATGTGAATGTTTTTTGAGATAGGTAGAACCTAGCTTATATTTAAAAATACTGCCAAAACAGTCTGTATTATATCATTATAATACTCCAAACAAATCTCCTACAACGCATAGAGTTTGCATCCATTCTAATTGAAAGTATAAAAACAAATTCTTCAATTGAACAAAGGTACAAGTATATGGAGTAACTTGGCAAAATCAATGTAAATATAGAGTGGATATATTTTCTCATTGACTTGACACCAATTGATGAACATCATCAAATAGAGAAATACCATATGTTTTAATTATTTATACAACTTAAATCATTATTTGGTTTCTTCAGCTGGAAGTCTCTCTCTCAATATTTTTACTCCCATATACCTGCACACCAAATTAACAAAATGTCAACTACCATCTCAACATGAATTTGAATTCCATGCAATTAGGGATTCCACGTTTACAAGTTCAGACTCGATTGTTGTTTGATTAAAGATAACATGATTTAAATTAATATAATTTTTTTAATTTATAATTTAACATATGAACTTGAATTTGGACTATATGATCTTGATCGAATATTTTCTGATTGCGCGAATGCAGACAATTCTTAAATAGAATATGTTTATACTATATATTTATATTTACCTTCCAAGCATCATAAGAGTGGCTTGAGGATTAGTTCCAGGTGAATAATTAAACGTAGAACCGTCGATTACTCGCAATGCATCTACACCAAGAACCTTGTAATGACTATCAACAACCCTACCAACTTGACATCCACCATGATAATGCCATATAGTCATCACAGTGTCTCTACAAAACTGTTCCAAAGACAATGAAGTATTAGTGTGTTTAGGCAATAAATTAACTGGTGAATTTGCAGTCATGTTAAGTAACATAGACACTGGCATGTTATTGTATTTAAATGGAGAAAAAGCCTTGGAATCAATTATTTTTTCAATGGTACTAATGCCTTGAATGCATCTTTCTAAGTCTCTTGGATCCTTGAAGTAATTAAAGGTCACTAAAGGGTTCTCATTTGGGTCAGTGCTTTGGAGCTCCAAATGGCCCGTTGAAATTGGGCCCATGATTTTTTCTAGAATGAATCCACCTTTGAAAGCTTCTTGGTCTAGACTCTCCATTCTTTCTATTGCTTTTTGTAGGGCTTCTGGTGTCCTTTGCTTTGGAGGCAACTTTGAGAATTGACCAATCTGCATTTGTAAATTTGTAACCAAATTAAAATTGATTGTTTATTTATTCAAAACATAAACTCAATTTTTGTAAGATGTAAACCTTAGGAGAAAACATTCCAAAGTCTCTTGGAGTAGAACCGCCACCAAAGTTTTCACCACTGGCAGCTTCAATGTAACTGCCGAAGTTGGTAATGCCAACAACCTGAATAAGGGAGACCTCTACAGGAGCAGGAGAAGGGACAAAAACAGCGTTCATAGGGTTATCTGACATTCCTTGTCCTACCAAAGGTTGATCCAATACTACATTGACATTGTGTTCACTAAGATGATGTGCTGATCCAATTCCACTCAACATCAAAAGTTGTGGACTACCTATTGCACCTGCTGATATTATGATCTCATTCCTAGTCCCTTGTTTCAGATATGCCCTGTGTTCTAAACCATTTGCATCCATAAATACAACTCCATGTGCAACTGGCCTTTCACTTGATTCCCCTGTTCCTTTGTTTTTTGTAAACAAGATCCTATGAACTGTGGCATGTAAAAGAAGAGTAATTTTGTTGGTGTTAGCATATTCCAAAAGATCAGCTGCAGTGTGTCTTTGACCATTTTGGTCAAAGATTGTACCTCCAACCTTAGTACCATAAACATGATCATAAGTAAAGCCATTGTAAGGTGATATCCCTATTTCCAACAATCCATCCCTAACTGCTGATTGCCATTGCAGCATTGGAGGCTTGAATGCCACCACTCGCTCCACCCATTTATATGACTCATTCACTAACCTTCCATCCCAACCAGCTTCCCTGACAAATATATATAAAACACAGTTGAGTTAACAAAAGTTCGTGTATAAAAAGAACCCTTGAAGGAGTAGTATTAGTTAATTACCTTACGTAGTGAGGGCTTGCATGAGTGTAGAAGCCAGCGTTCAAGCAGCTTCCACCACCAAGGACACGAGCTCTTGAGTTAATAACACCATCTTCAGAGATGAAGCGTTGAGCTGGAGATGAAGGAGAAGTATCAGAGAGTGGCACACCAAAAGCACTTAAATTACTTATATTTGGGTTACCATAAGGTGAACCACCACGCTCAAGTACCAAAACGCTGTAGTTTTGTGACAGTGTTGCAGCTAAAGGACAACCTGCTGTTCCTCCACCAATTATGATGTAATCGTAGTATGATATGTTTGCTGCTGATGTTGCATTCTGCATAAACTTGTATTTTCTACCTGTATCTGTATATATAATGATAATATCATTCTTTATTGCTGCACAATACTTAATTATTAAAACATTAAATTTGACAATCTTATCTAACTTCAATTATGCCCTGACCTAAACAAAGGTAACCAAAATATATTAGTATTATACCGTTTTGAGATACACAATGTTTAGGACAAAAGAGAATCCCAACAAGAGAAAGAAGAATAAGCCTCCACAACCAAACATCCATTATAGCTTAATTATGACTTGTGAGAAACAACAACAATGCTAAGCTTCAAAATTTTAAGCTCTTGTGAATAATGTATTTTTGGTGTATGTTGTAGTGACACAAACCAACCACTCTTCTAGTGATTATATAAAATTGAAAGCTCAACGATG
Organism: Cicer cuneatum; assembly: GCA_037974295.1. Lineage (NCBI taxonomy): Eukaryota > Viridiplantae > Streptophyta > Magnoliopsida > Fabales > Fabaceae > Cicer > Cicer cuneatum. Next base: position 2,433,376 of record JBBPBO010000002.1, on the reverse strand, counting down.
CCAGCGGCTATAACTTTGACTAACATAAAGATCACTTACTCTTTTTATCGCGGAAACTAAAACCAAAATGCTATGAGTAATTTTGCTATGTTGTAGAAAAAATTGCATGGACCACAAAGATACAAGAAAATGCAGATTTTGTGATGTATTTATGGCACCCATGTAGTCCTTTGCCTCTCCTAATTTATTGCACCTATATTTTTTTGGAGTGATACATATAGTATCGAGATTTTTTTTTAGGAAAGATATAGTATCAAGATATATGGAATACAGTTGGGTTTTGTAAATTAATTATTGACACCCTCCGGTCTCGAATGTAGATAAAAAAGTACTGAGTAAATATAATTTACAGTTAATAAGTATTTAGAAATGATTAAATCAGCATCTTACGAATTTAAGATTTGTTTTTTTACTACTAGATTAAATCAACCTCTTACGAATTTAAAATTATTGTTCATTTTGTGAGAATATAAGGTTAATTTAGTGGTTAATGTGTGAATAAAAGAATAAAGTGATAAAGTAAACTCTTCCACCTCCATTTGGCTTTGGATACTCCTTTCATGATGTTATATGATATTATGTGTATGCACATTAGAATATCGATTTTGCACCATAAAATATTAAATCATATTTATATTTGATGTGATTCACTTTTATTTAAAATTAATAAATAAGTTTTTAAATATAAAACTCTTTTAACATTTTTTTGTCTTTTTTTTATAAGATTTTTTTTTTACTTTTTCAACTGCGTTAATTATTTTTTTTATTAATTTATCTTTAATTATATATTTTTTTTTTGTAATTTGTAATAAATACTACAATAAAATTATTAACTAACTCTCTTTCTTTAAGAGTAAATTAGTAAAACAATATAAATTTATCAACAAATTTAATACTACTACAATGTGATTTAATGAACGGAAGTGTATATATAGAGACATAGACATAGGTAGTATTTACACTCCAGAAATTGATATATTTAGACTAAATTATTAATAAAATATATTAATTTTCAACTACCACTTTTATTTATATTTAATTTTATTTTACTACAAGTAAAAACTAATTGCCTAGTAGGACTTAAACTAAGTGGAAAAAGATACCGATGGGATTCAACAACTTAAGCTCAAAGTTGTTTCCACTCATTTAATGTAGTTTTTAAGATTATTGCCTTATCTTTTACATGCATTTATTACAACTCTCATATAGGCAGATGTACATTACATATTTAAATAAAGCTATTCGATCTACAGCCAGAACAAACACATCCATAGTAACATACTCCCGCCACTAAATTTATAGTTGTTACTTATCACTGCCCAATGTTAAGTTCCATGCACCAATTAGCATATGATTGTCTTCTCTAATTTTGAATTTCACTGAACCATTTCTAATTAATATTATCATGGTTTATAGCTGAGTTGCCGCAGGGTCGAACCAATGGTTGCTTGTAAGATAGTCTAACGCTCAATCCAGGATGGGAAAGCAATATTCTGAGTCATCTGTAACTCATTGTACCCAAAAAAATCCATTGTACAAAAAACAAGATCACATATGTTAGCCGCCTAAAATTTCAAATTTTCGTCAAATTTAATGAAGTCGTTACCAAAATTTGAAAAACTCTTTTGAAACCAAATTTTGAGTTCGGAAATCTCGTAGGAAAGGTATTAACATCCAACAACATCCGTTAAAATACAATTAGTTATTCTTAATGTTAACTTTATATATATATATATATATATATATATATATATATATATATATATTTCTCCTTTTTAAAATGCAAGTATAATCTTTTTTATGAAAAGAATCTAATGACAAAAATATATTTAAAATATAAAGGAAAAAAGAAAATTTTATTATTATGTTTTACAAGAGCACCATTTTGCTAATAAATTGATTTTGATGAGAATGTTTGATTACTAATTTGGATTTGGTTAAGAAAGTTTAATATCACTAAATTGTCACAACTCAGTCGTCTTAAACTATCATTGACAAGATGTCGCATCTCAGTCAATCTTATTTTATTAAAAGGATAATTATTATTTAGAACTTAAGATCATCAAATTGTCGCAACTCAGATGTTTTAAAACTAAACTTGGCAACATATAACATTTCAACCAACCTTTTTAGCCACAATGATTTTGAATAACCTAGATTTTCATTTTATTAAAGATGATAATGATAAACCTAAGAATGAATTTTGAATGTCTATAATTTCATTAGTGGTTGATGTTGGTTGTACTTAGCTCATAATTTAAGAAAATAATAAAATGACAATTAATATAACACGAAAGATTAAAATGGAAAGAATTGAACAAAACTTTTAACAAAACTAAAATGCTTATTTATGGTAAAACAAAATACAAATTAAAGGTATAACAGTAAACAAAACTATAAAATTGTTATAGAGATGAGTTTAAAAATAGTTTGCACACAAGTTGAATATTTGTTATACTCTTTAAATTGCTCTAATATATTTTTCTTTTGTTTTGAATTGTTGTATTATTCCTTAACTCATTTCATGCTTCATTTTTCTTCCTAGCAAAAACTCTTACTAACTTTAAAAAATGAAAACTAAAAACTCCCCCCCCCCCTTCCTTTATGGTTAGAATTTTTTCTCAATTTATAGACTAAAATGATTAATCTTTGTATCCATGAGATAAAATTAAGTTCTGGATCATTGATTGCTTTTGCAGAAAAATTGAATTTGCTAAGCTAAGTCTGAAAAAAAGAAGATAAATTTTTTAATTGTTTGTATACATGATAGAAGTTGTAGTCATTTTAGGAAAAAGAGAAAAAGTAAAAGGAGCTAAAAAAAGGCTGAAAAGATGGCGTGCACATAATTGCCGTTGTTTTAGGAAGAAAAAGAAAAGGCAAAAGAGGCTAAAAAAAAGGGTAGAAAGATGGTGTGTGCAACTATAAATGTGAAAAACAAGGAGACTGAAAAGATGGAAAAGTGCTAATGGTGCCTAATAATAAAAATAAAATCAGAACCAGAAGATACCATCAGAGGATACGACCAGAGTATACCAGAAGAGAATACCGCCAAAGGATACTAGAAAAAGCTACAACCAAATGATACCACAAGAGAATACCACTAGAGGCAGACAAGGAACCAGCAGATATTGAAATCAAATTGTTTTTCCACTTATAATTTTTTTATTTTTTTTTAATAGGTCAGACAAGATTGAGGTACCACATGTAAATGAGAGGAAATAACCATTATAAATCAAACTCCTCCAAAACCTATGAGGTGTAGAGATACGTTGGATGGTTGATCAGATGAGTAGTCTATACATTCATTAACTTTTGTTATTGAAAATACTTGAAACCGCATAATTATGATTTATAGGCTTTATACAAAATTTCAATTCAACTGTAAAGTTTAAAAAATAATCATTACATTACTTTAGCCAGCGTCAGAATAATTTCACCAGTGTTACAGATAATAATCCGAGCATTTAGTTTCAATAAAGGTAACCAGTGCACGATTTGCATTATACTCTTTCAGTACGATCGTATATTTAAGCGACAGACATGCAACTCATACACATGAAAATAAATAATGTGCATAATGTAAATTTTATAAGCATTCAATTTGTGTATGTGGGATACACGAGACAACTATGGCGGTTGAACTAGGTAGCATAAACAATTATTATATTTAACTGCCATATATTCATCAATACATCTGGTCTGAGGGTAAATCTTTGCAGTTTGCAAGCTTCTCGTTGCTACTTCCACTAGTTCTTTATTTGCCTTGCGCATAATCGGAGGCAAAAAAATAATAGTAAAAGTAGCAAAAAGAAGCTAAAGATTTAGCACCCACTCCATGTTTATAAAAAAGGAAAGTAAATTGTTAAAATAAAAAAATGTACAGCCATTTCCTTCAACTTGTATACTCCCTTCTATGCCGCGTCTCCTTTGTTTCAAAAGGTGCTGCTGCACAATTTTCATCTCACTTTGCTGCAGTGGATCAGACGAGCTAAAGTCATCAACATTTCAGTTGGTTACTACTCATTCTAACTTAAAGATAATACACAACAAAGGGGTCCAGATTATCCACCTCTTAGCAGGAGTAATGCCAATTACATGACTCTATATACCCACAAAAGACAACAGTGCCTCTCTACCACTGATTTGGACAACCTTTTAAATCAAAGGTAGAAAAACAACGTCAGTTTTTTGTGACTCTAGAGTTGTAGCACTACAATTACCAACTATATGATTTATTCAGAGAAAATATGAACTTATAGTTAATAGTTTGTGAGTTGTGACTGCCATCATATCAAATGACAGTCACTTATGATGCTTGGACATGCAAAGATTTAGGTTCCGTGTCATCATGTCCCGACCATTTCTTCTTCTGGATCTTTGACTTTTCCGGATCAACAACATCAAGAGCACAAAGAATGCATTTGCGGTATGAAAAATCTTCAACAGACCCATCCGTTCGTATTATAAAAAAGCATCGACTATCTGTAAACTTAGGATGCCATCCAACCTGTGAATGTACAAGGAAAATGCATGGGCAACCACTAGCAAGAAGAAAACTTTACTATAACATTGTGCATCTGGTAAAGACATTGGTGAAACAAGCAAAATGTACGTAAGCATATCTTTCCAAGAGCCAGTTTGGATAAACTAAAAAATATGACTGCTCAATTTATTTGGAAGGGATAAACTCCCAATTTAGGGAAAATAAAAAAAGAACATTAGAGGAGGACTTCAAAGGGGTTTCAAGAAATCCCCAAACTCTTTCCCTCATTTTTAGAGTTTCAAAAAAGGGGAAGGCTGACCGCTAACAATTTTAAACTTCTGCATCTCAATTTTTTCAGAAGTTCTAATTTAACTTCTCCACACACTCGTGTGTGCATATATATCAGCTTACAAGGATTTTTTTCATAAGTAAAGAACCATAGACTTATTCTAATTGAGAAGATCCTGTAAACTCGAACCTAATCCAAACCGGGCCATAATCATAATAATGAGGGCCATTGCATTTTAAGTTAAAATATTCTTATTTCCTATAGCTTTCATATCGTGGATAGGGTTTCCTCCACAAATGATTCTATAGAATGTAAGTTTTCCCTGTAGAAAAGTTAAATAGCTGCTTCAGACTTTCAGTTTACAAATACTATACAAGATATGTGAAAAAAGGTTCATCTGACCCATCAATTTAAGGTCACACATTCAAACATTTCTCTTCATTCTTATTTTCACATAAAATGGATGTGTAACTTTTATTTTGCTTTCTTTAAGAATTAGGAAATTTGCAGCTTTAACCTAATTTTGAAATTAAACAAATACGAGTTATTGAAGTTTTAGATTGAAGAAAAAATAAGCAGAAATATTGGATAATCTTCTATACAAGATTTTCTGGTGATGACGTACCAAAAATTGAAAATAAGATGTTATAAAAAAACTAGAAAAATCTCCTGATGTATTAGCCCAGTTACCAACATATGTTATCAACAGCACATGGGCCAGTGTTACGTGAGCTTACCCTATGCCACCATATCTAAATTGCGACAAAATCTAGCAGTAAAAATGAAAATTATTTATTCCAAGGAAATTTACTACAAGTAGAGATAATAATTTTCTTTAGAGAAAATATAGAAAAGTTTCCCAACTTTTAAATTTTAAGTGTTGCAATTTGATACACATTGCCAATAGACACATTAGCATGAGGAAATGAAACAAAGCAGATTTTGAACACATGTCAAAACAACTATCATGCAAGCACACATACCTTTATGTGTTGTGGTCCAGAGCCAAACTTCTCATTTCTACGAGGATGAAAATGCAAAACCTTCATTATTGTTAACTTGTCCCTCTCACTTAGTATCTGATCAATTGGATACCTACATAGACAGCATCCGAAGTTGAAAATTATTCAGCAAATCAGGAATCCTAACATTACTACTATATTTCCTGACTAATGTAAATAGATATCAGTATCTCAGAAAATTCAGTATTTCATTATACTTAATACAAAACACAGTGATACTATTACATAATGGTTTTATATCTCTATATAGATTGATCAAAATATTTCAATCCAAACAAGAGGAAAATTGCTTTGAAAATTTACCCTAGATGCCAAAATAGTAAGAATTCATTACACTTGACAATAAACTAAACTTCATTTTCAAGAAGAAAAAAGACAGAAGCATACATAATGATTATGAGGCAGAAAATACTTATATGGAAGCATCTAACTGCACAAAACTATCATGGCGGACATAATGATACATACAACCTTCCAGCTGTGCTAAGTTTAATATCAATACATTCTTTATATGGTAATGTAAATATCACTACATAGATACAGCACTTTGTGACATCAAATGCACAAATAACCATATATTAACACATAGATGAGCAATATGTGGGTTATCTTACTTGTTCAGTATGAACCTTGATGCAGAAGTGAGCTTCTGAATATCATTTGCAGTCATGAAATTTCTTATAACACTTTTCCACTGCTTCGGCTCTTTTGGGACATAACGACCTTTTTTATGTCTAAACTGAGAATTGCATTTGTCAGATGAATAGTTGTTAGATTGAGGAGTATTAATCTCTCGGTCTAGCTGGTCAAAACTGGTTTCTAGCAGGTCATACACATCTACAGACTTAGCAAGCTCTTGTACCTGATAAAAGCACATTTTAGACCATTTTAAATGAATAAGGATTCCACGCATCACTTGGAAGGTATGAGATAATTTTGTTCTTAGAGGCTTATCCTTCCCAAGCACAAACACAGATAAAATAAATCAGATCGACACACTTTGTTACCAGAAAACGACAACCATAGTAATGTTTGCAAGAAACGGTAAGTTAACATGTATTAATTGATAATGGCAATAGGAGAAGAATTGCCAAAAGTTATGAGAATTGTCAAAGAATTTATTACATAAGGATGCTGCATTTTTGTGAGAACAGTTGCCAAAAGTTTATGATAACGAAGAGAAACTTTCCATGACTTGTATATGTCATTCATATATAAATTTTCAATAAAAAAATTAAAAAGAAAAAAAAAATTAAGGACGGTGAAATTTACTTATACATTAAAACCTCCACAAAGCTGCTTAGCACATTCTCATGGTTTTTGAAAATGGAATCATATCACTGCTCAATCAAAACCTCAATGGAAGCAAGAAGTTTAATAGATAAGAAAATCAATAACTTCACCTTCTCTGAGTACATGACATCAAACTGTCCACTTGTCCCCATGGACAGACAGTTTCCCCAAGCTAATGCATCTAGAGTGCCCTGGAGATTATCCACGACCCCAGACTTAGCAGCTTTTAAAAAGGAGCTACCAGGATTCTGCAATAAGATTCCACAATTTCAGCATAAATTGTATGGGATATCATAAATCATAATTTCATTACATGAAAACCCATGAAGCATTTGACTGGAATCATAAATGTGAAAACTCACAGAAAAGCATGCTTGCACAAAGGGTGATGAAACAGACGCATGATTTCTTTGTCGTGCCATGCCTTTAGCATTTAAGCCCACAAACTCTCCACTAGCTGAAAGACTATTGGCAACAAGACGCAGATGCTTGGGAAGAATTGACGTGCCAGTATCAGATGTTGCAGATGACAAATTCTACATGTAAAATCATACACCAGTACATTAAATATACATATCCATAAACTTCAGTTGGAACATAATACAGAGGGAATTTAGGAAATCATACATGTAGAAAATGCTGCCACCCAGAATCAATTCCAAAGGCTGAGCAGAAATGATGAATGTTATCCGGATGACTTCGTGTCCAGTCAATCATCGGCATTATCCTGTGACAATGATTTATCAGTGCACCCCAGAATGTACCTCTGTCACTGTCGCTGGACATAGTAACTCTCAAGTATAGTTCACCAGAAGAACCATTACAAGACTTCAATACTTTTGACAGATCCTTCCAGAGAATGTCAACCTTCTTGATCTCAAAAATTCCTAAAGGACATTTCAGAAATTTATTATAGTAGTAAATGTCAGCATATTTACTTTAGTATAACAAGCAATATATTCATGCACGTGTCAAACCAGATGTAGTAGAAGTAGTGATAAAAGGTGAGTATTATAACCTGACCAGTTTTTGGTGACCTGATCTTCTGACCAGGACGAACCTGTCTTATTCATATAACTATTCCTTTAATTCCATAACCCAAAAACAGTCCCAAAAAAACTCCATAACCCAAAAATAAAAGCGTAAAAAAATGCTTTTTTAGCTCCATCTAGCATTCATAATAGCCGATCAAGAGAAAGTTTATTGAAGTTATGGAATCAACAAATTGATATCATTATACAGTTAAAGAAATGTCCTGCGAATATATTTTCTGAAAGGCTCGTTTAAAAAGCACAATTCCAAACTAAAAATGGATTCTTTAATTACATTACCACCAACCTTTTATAGCTGTTCGCAGAAGGAAAGGTATCATCATATTGCGAACAACATCCAGTTGCACAGAACTCGTATAATTTTCGACAATTTTGACAGTAATGCAATCTTCACCATCGTTTTCCTTATCAACAGAGGTTTCTCCACCTTCCTTAGCCATGTAATCTACACAACATTTCCTGCTATTTTATTGTCTTTGTTAATAAAGATGGTAAAAGCTCCAAGCAAGAATGAGAACTTAAGCAGAAAAACTTAGATACTATAAACTGTTACAATCATTATTTTGATACAAGAAGAAACACATTAAGACAAAGAGAAGATAATTACATAGGGTTAGGAGGAAAAGGGCTCCTCCTTAAAATAAAACATAAAGAAGATTAAACAGCAAAAAAGTGAAAATTATCAATGAATTAAAGTTACTCAATCCCTTAATATATCAGCAAGGGATTACACCGTCTATCATCACTACCATCAGGCAAGCTTTACATTTCAGTAGGTAGTGGGCCATGAATGTGTGTGCATGTGTGAATATATGATTATTTACTATATACAGTTAGAAAGCAGTATTCCTCTTCTTGAGAAATATATAGTCCCCAGTTTCTGCAACCTGTGGCAAGAGTAACTTAAATGCTAAAACTCAAAAGACGAACAGAAATTCCATCAGAAACAGCTACAACAAATATAATAGCTTTGATCATTCTTCTATGCCCACATATGATTATGCCCTCAGAAAGTTCACAAAATTTCATTAAATGTTAAAAAAAAAATCATTTTTTCATTACTAAAGGGTCACAGATTATATATTCAATCATCCTTGGCCTCTGTTCATTCTTGATCAAAATTGAAACTTACAATTTTCTTGCCATGTATAAAAAAGTTGATCTACCACTTGTCTACCTTCATTTCTGATTTTCAATCACTCTCTTCCTTTCCATTATTTGGGAAAACTCTTTTAAGGTCTCTATCAAATTTACCAAAGCAAGAGGTTTTTAATTCTATTTAGGGGGCTATACCAAATAATTGAAAGTACCAGAGCTTGCATGAAATGTAGCAGGGGAGACAAGTACAACTTTTGAGTAAGGAAACAACCCAAACACTGAAGTTAAGCATTTTAACGGATCATAATAAAAGCAATAAAATCATTCTGGAATCATGACACAATGCAACAGAGGAAGAACATGCCAAGATCATAGATGTACTCTATGCTGAGAAGACACAGCAAATTAAATATAGTACTCTGGGATAGGAGATAGAAGGCAGAAGCCAAAATTTGTAAAGCATCAATTTTTTAGTCTTTATGAACAGTGAATATTTCGACCAGTGTCAAAAGACAATGTTTGAAACACTAGAATGGAAGAAACTTACTTGGTTGATATTTTCAAGTTGGGAAGAGTGACTTTTGACCCTTTTCTTAAGGAGTCATATCGCTGGTAAAGAGAGTCGATGATAGAATGCACTTTTAAATTTCTTCTAGTTACGTTTTCCTTGTCTAAATGAAAATGGCAAACCCAAGGACTGTATTTTTCTAGACTCCAAGACTGAGGAGTGAATATTATCATGACAGTAGAAACAACGTCTGAGAACATCAATCTTTCCAAATAATTCTTAACTTCTAGTGCTGCATACTCAAACCCATTTCTCTGTTTACCAATTTTCTCAGACAAAAATAAAGACACAGTCTGATCACCACCTCTCTTCCTTGAACCACACTCCAGAACATTTTTTAAATTCAGCAAAGGTGATGCTTCAAGTAGACTAATAGGTTGACTCAAAGCACTGTATGCAGCCTCAGATACCGCACAAGCAGAAAGTGTTCCAACTGGTTCACCACCTATAGTATCCTCTCGGAAATGGCTATCACAAGATGAATCCTCTTCAGCATCATAAGAAAACTGAATAAGTTGATTACCATATAAATTTCTCACTGTTCCATCATATGCATCATACATATCACGCATGAAGAACATAAGTCTACGGGTCAATGTCCCAGGAAGGTCTGCATTGTCACTGAAAGAGCTATCACGATTTGTCACTGAATGAACAAAACATTCTAGTGGATTCAACCCAGTAAGAAAAGAGCTTTCAACCACAGCATATGGAATGTAAGACTGGACGGGTTCAACAGTATCAGAAAACATTTGCATTGAATGAAGCCCCTTTTGACTGTTCCAAGCAGCACATGAGAGTTTACGGGGAATTTTGTATGGCAAACGAACCAGAGAATGTTGCAGTCCAAGACACATGGAATGTTGCACTAATTTCAGTAAATTACCCTTGCTTCCAGCCTTAAACATAGCTAGGAAAGCATTGTCCTTGCACGCATATTTATCGGCCAAACTTTGAATATTGCGAAAAACTTGTCTGAAAGCATCAACTGACGCTTGACTTAGAGCAGCAGATATTTGCCTTTCATAATTCAAACGATCCACGTCAACAGTCATCAAATTTTCATTCTCTTGAAGACTTCCTGAGAGAAAATCACAACAATAATCTACCAATAACTGATTGAAATCACAAGCCTGTTCTGCTTCTTGTAAACCATAGGAGATTTCCTCTATCATGTTTTTCCGTGCATAGGAATCAGAAGATAGGTACAAATCTGACAGGGAAACACTAAACCCTGTCATAGACAACCACTCACAAAGAGCTTTCTGTGCACCATGCAAAATGTCTAGAGTCTTCCCTTGAAAATGTTCCACAAGACTCTGGAAAACATTGTTGTCTGAATCACGTAACCACCCAGAAGCCTCAGAACAAGATATCAGCTCCCCATCACAAACAAAAACGCCATCTGAAGGAAAAGCATAGTCAAAACTAGAAGGCATGAGCATGCTGAACAATTGCTTGCCACTCCAAAACGAGGTATTACTTGAAGGAGCTTTTACAATTGCAGGAGGTGTTAGTTTTCTACTGCAATGCATTTGAAGCTGCTGCATTTGGTAAACATTCAAAAGGACCCGGTCTTCCAACAGCAAATATGCAGCAGTTAAACTATCTTGAGAAAGTGAAAGCAGATTTCTACCACTTTGCCCATTAATCAGTTGCCTATCCAAAGCAACCAGCTCATTAAGCTCTACTCTTGCACCAACTGATTGTGGAATATACCCATGAAGGCAATCACCATCAAAATCCCCGCGCAGAGGTGAACAGCAGAGTGGGTTAATAGATACTACAGAAGATATTGGAAGAACCCTAACCGTGAGAGCAATCATAGAATGTTGATGTATGGAAGGAGGCCTATTTATCAACACTCTGTCCCCATCAACAAGAGGCCTATAAAATATGTCTCCTATCTGCACATCTTCTTTTTTGAACAGAACAACAGGACGACCCTTTCTGCAAACATTTATCTGTCCCTTCTCTAACAAACGCAGCTCACAACAATCAAGCAAATTTTGCTTATTCTGCCTATTTACGTACTCAGAAACCTGTAAACCTTCTGCAATTTGACAGGGTAAACCAATTTCACTAAGCTCAAGGTCTGGATCACCAACAACCACAGTACGGAATGAACTATCATTGCGTTTTCCAAGAACGATATCTTTCATCCATCTTAAACCAGAAGAATTGCAAGCATTTTCTCCAACCTTTCTTAGTTGGATCTCAGTAAATACATTACTTGGTGTTTTATCAGGATTTATCTGCAATTTAAAAGTAAAACCATAAGCAAAAAGCATAATTTTGACTAAGTGGGGAAAACAGAGGATGAAACAGCAGACAAACTTGCCTTGGAGAACCTCAGGCAATCCAAAACACGAGAACTTAACTCATTTGCTGTACCCCTGAAATCAACCAATTTCTTACAAGCTCTAGTTCTGTTATCCTATAAGTATTTAACCAGACAGAATACCATATTAAAAATTGGAATTTGTGTGACTATATGCGACAGACAGCCTATAAATATTAAAGACTACTAGAAAGAAGAAAAATAAAAATACTTACGAAACTCAATGGATATCCCCCAGAAAGTCGATGAGGGACTTCTGTCACACGATGACAATTTGGTGCCACCAAGAAGCAACTGAGAGCAACCAAATCCATTCTTGGAATAAACTTTTTAATAAAGTTCGGATCAACTCCACTCAACATATTCTCAACCTGAATATCAAAAAGGAAATATAAATTTACATTATATAGCATCAGAAAAAACAAACATGGCCACAGAAATAAAATGAGTCATAAAGCAGAATTAAATTAGAATATCATACAAGATTCAGGACCTTGAAAGAGGGAAATGTTATCTATTGGAAGAAATGGACTGCTTATTTCAGCAGGTTATTTCCCAGTCAATAGATACTCCTCAAGGTATGGCAGCTCACATAAAGTAATTAACGCAAACAAAGTAACTTTAGGTGAAGAAGCCTGAATCCCACCTTTTGAGTTGATAATGGACGTATCTTTTTCCAGCCGAACCAATTCAAGGTCAGATATATAATACTACCTTCCCCAGTCTGCTTAGTAGCAGGTGTACAAATAATCATATGAATGTTTTTGGACTTTACAAATTTGCATAAAATAAACAATTTGTGTGTATCAATGTGACAACAATTTAGGCTTTTGAGGCAGCATCTTCATTAGAGGCACTAACAAGCAGTTAAGCTGAACACAGTACATACCCCCATTCGTTATCAATTATATAATCAAGGAACATACAAGTAACCTTCTAGCAAAGAATGAATTTTATTACAGCACAAATTCATAGTATCCAAAGGATACTGATACAAAACTACAACATGAATGTATGTAAAAGTCGGCAGTGCTACCTGAACGGGTGATAAAACCATTCTATTTGCATGATTTTCTTCTTGTTGAGCATCTCCAAGGATAAAATCCCAATAATCAGCAGGCAATCCTCTCCCCAAATTTCTTTTCTTCTTTAAAGCTATATCATTTACTTCAACAATAATTGCAGTTCTCCTGAAGAAATCATTGGATGAAACTCTGAATTTCATGGTAGGATAACGACCCATACCATTTCCCTATTTGATGCATAAGCCGTCTTAGAGTGGCAAGAAATAAAAAGGGAAAAAAAGAAATTTATTTCAGAGTGAATCAAGGAAAATTGTAAAATAAACTTACACAATATTTGCAACCTTTGGGCTGATTGAATCCAAGGAGTGATTTTACACGCTGTAAGAAGGAAATTGAAACTTAACAATAGGAAGCAGATAACAAGACATGCAAATCCAAACAGACCAACCTACACAAAAGTAACACGCAAACAAACACACCTAGAAAGTTAAAAATTATAGGATGATTTGGACAGATGGAAGCAAAGGCTACAGATACCACTGTACTTAAGCATGTATAACTCCTCAGACGATGTCTGATTGTGCTTGAGAATATCATATAACTTAACTTGGGAAATATTTTGGAAGGATCTTCAAAACTCTGATAAGTTGCCATATAATTTAAGTATTTCATCCCAAGATGGAGAGTCTAAACTCAAATTTCTTTATCGCGCCTAGTTGTCTACTTTACACAAATAATAACTGGTTGTTGGATTGATTTTAATACTGTATTTGCTCTTGTTTATTAATGGAATGGGATAGAACAGACCAAGTGGGAAAAGACAGAAAGGGAAGGAAAGGAATGAAACAAAGCTACTTTCCATTTCTTTGAAGGTTAATAAGGCAACAAAGCGGGTCCGTTTGCCATTATTTGGGAGTTATATTACAAAGGATGAGAACAAAATTATTTTATTTTCAACTACATTACAATTACAATTTTTAGTTCCCCCTTTCAACCTCATTTTTGGGGAACAAAAGATGGGTCTATTACGGATATAAAGCTGAATAGGAATAAGTGTGGTAGCAAGCCAACAAAATATATAAAAGAGGAAGCAGAGAGGAATAGGACTGGGAGAGATAGGACTCTCAAATTCCCTAGCTTATATGCTTGTGTTTTGTAGGTCATACTGAGGAGAACCAGTACATTGTGTTCTATAAAAAAATCCCATTGTTTTCTCTTTCTTGATCTACTTTCTTGTTGGCTTTTTATTACCCCACATTCAGTTCCATATAACATTGTCAGACACAACAATATCGCATCACATAATTAGTCTATCATAAAATATCTTAGAATATAATAATAGATTATATCTTAGAATTAGTTAGTTTCCTTATTGTCACGATTGCATCTTTTCCTAATTAGGATTGAGAGTGTAATATTAATATAAATAAGGATTACTGTTTTATCTTTTGTAATTGCATTCAAAGAACTGGTGCCTGACCCAGGTCAGTATCATAAAATATGATTGCACATATTGTATTCTAATTTCTAACTAACATCTGACAAAAATTCATTTAAAATGTCATACACACTATAAAGTTAACGTTCAAACCTATGTCAAAAGAAATCATTTACTATAACAACAAAGAAGATCATTGCATTGCATGTCATTCGAGTAGTAAAAGTTTCACTCAAAGCTGAACGTTTTTATAGAGGTTGCCCCATAGGGCTAATAGATTATGAAGTTCTATACATAATGCTGTGGTCCAGGACTAAGGTATTGTTATAACAAAATCAGATAAACTGTATTAATATTGCTAGAAGCAAAAGACAGCTGACCTTGATCCGTAATTCACGTCGAATAGATTTACATGCAGGGCAAATCTTGTTCAAGATGTCTGCGATCTCTGCCATGAAGTATGGGTGTAATATGGTAAAAGGAAATTTGATTGCTCCAAAATGACCTGAAATAACAGATTACTCTATCAGCATCTAGTACATATTAAATAACCAAACCACAAATCTCTAACCATATTTTCTATATAGTATGTCCATCCACACCTTCACAGGACTTTCTATCTTTTGAACCACATGTCGTGCACGCCAGAGACAAATTTGGAAGTCCCAAATCAGAACAAGTGACCTGTGTCGGTGCATTTATCTCCAAAGCAGAAATCTTCTCCTGCAAATGTAAAACTAAATAACATAAATATGTGATTAATAAATTGCATGGCAATCAGAAGAGATTTATGATTGATAATCCATTCCACAAAATAGGGTTTTCTCCCTTCGAAGGGTAAAGGTAACAGATCCACCCAAACAAGAATGTGCTTTCAAGTTTCAATCCACCCTCCACTCCGTATTTCCATGTTACATTACATGTAAGTTCATGCATTTGACCTAATTCCACTGCTAAACCAACTGTAAATAAACTGATACACACAGAATAACTACAGAGCTTATATAGATATAAGAACAAGAATATACTTAACTATATCTTCTCCAGTTAAAACATCAAACTTTATCGCCTTTATGAGACCAGATGGCACATTGTGCTCTGTAGCGAGGTCTTCATCATCCATGGAATTTGGTAACCTTGCACTCAGCAGAAAATTTCAAGCAGCCTATTCATTTGCAAAGTATTGATAAGAGTGTTGACAAAATGAGCTCAAAGAACAGGCGAGTAAAATTATGCACACCCATACTATCTAAAGCTGAACTTGTATGTTTGTCTGCTTAGTCTTGGGTTGCATGGATATGACTATGAAATATATACAGGTATGACAAAATTTCTAAAACATAAGGAATGGATGCAGTGGGCCATATTATAAAAATACAAAATATTAAGAAAAAATAAGCAATCAGTTATTTAAAACAGAAGGCAAATACATTTTTCATAAGATTCCAACTTGATGTCATCAAAAAAATTTCATAAATCACATCAAGAGGCAAAAATACAAAAAGTCCGACACATATTTGTCAAGTATGAAGTAGCAATTTTTTCGGTTAGTAGCGAACTGAACAAATTAGTAGTAAAAATGTCCGTTTTGAGTGGACTAACCAGTAATTAGATCATACAAGCTCCTTGTGATGCTTAATCAAACCGTACCTAAACCACTAAGTGCATATTTTGATTGACTGTATGTTTAGCAGAATCACAAACCGTACCTAAACCACTAAGTGCATGTTTTGATTGCCGGTATGTTTAGCAGAAACACATTGTAATATCGTGATTTTTGGCAAAAGCTACAGCTTCAATAAAATCAACTCAAGGTGTCTAGTCAAACTCACATTGACTCCAAACATGCACTAAATGTTCACAATGGCTTGATTTGAAAAATAAAATAAATATAAAAAAGGACGCGTATCAAGAAATCAAATAATATACTAAAGATTAAACAAATTATTGATAGATATGCTTCCTGAAACAGATATTCATAATAATACCTTGAAAAACTTGGGCGCAGTGATAAGCTGCGCTCCAAGGTTCGTGGTAAGAAAGGACTAACTGTATCACTCTCTGCCCGAAAAAACTAATTTCACGCCCAAAAGATTTCGCGATAACCTGCAAAAGAAAAAGAGTATACAAATTAACATTATAAGGTCATAGAATATGTCATTCAGCATTAAGATTAAACAAGATATACTAATTTCACTAAGGGGAAAAATAACCAAACACATACATCAGGTTATGACTGAAATTTCATACAAACTGATTCAATAATCTTAATTAATCAATATCGTTAAACGTATATGATTAATTAGCAAAAGAAACAAAGAAATTAATTAGTAATGAGTGGAAAGTGAAAGCACATTGCGAGAAAAAACGATTCTGGAACAGAAGAAAAAAGTACGATCATGTAACATGCAAAAGAAAAATATCAAACACATTGCAATAATCATTCTCAATCAGCAGTAGTCGAAGTCGCGGAGGTTCAAAATAGAGCGATTAAAGGAGTTTCAAGAAACAAAAACCAAAATTAAAAGCATTGATCGTGGAAAAGCGATTATGAAAAAAATGGAGAAAGGTATTTACTCAGTTGTGAATGCGGAGACTAAAGTGAAAAGAGTGTGAGGTTCAGTTTTCCCCCAAAATTGCAGAGAAAATAACGAATTAGAGAGAGAGAGAAGAGTTATTAATTCGAGTTAGCGTGGGAAAGAAAGGAAAGAAAATAAAATGAAGGAAAACGCCGCCGGTCACTTTCGAAAGAAGAGAAGAAAAGGTATTCAATAAGTTTAAAGAGAGAAATAAAAAAATAAAAAATAAAAAAAAAAGAGTGAAGTTGTGGAGACCGAGGGTGAAAGATGTGCTTTTTGGTTCGGGTCTCTAGGTCACTCATAATATAAAGCCCTTATACTTATCTTTATTTTACGGAACTAACCTTACTTTGCCCCAAAACCTGTGTCCTATCTCTGGTTCTAAATAATCATCTTCTGTCATGTAGTATTCATGTCTCTTATCACGTGTATTTATTATTTTTCGAGATAAATAAATATAAAAATATTACTACTAACTTTTCCAAGAAATAACACTATTAATTTAATAGTTTAATTTATATGTACTTCACTTTACAATTATGGAATGATTTTATAGATATTTTTTATAAAAATTAATATTTTTATTAATTTAATAACTGTAACTGATTAATAATATAAAAAATATTTATATTGATTCTCTAAATATATTAAAATTTTAATTTAATTAATATTTTTAATCAGAAAAAATATTTTAACTAATTTTTATATAAAAATATTTTATTTGTCTCACAATAATTATTGTATTGTAAAAAAGTATTAATTTTTTTATTTTAAAATGTACTATTTAGTTAGTACTATTTTTCAATTATTGTTTTATAAATTACAATCTTTCAAATTCACAATAATTAAATCATTTACAAAAAAAGTTGTTTCAAAATGAATATATTTTTAATTTATAATTCATTTTGTAATTACATCATTTAATTAATATCACTTATATTGTT
>JBBPBO010000002.1:2333931-2414846 GCA_037974295.1 Cicer cuneatum | reverse complement strand
TTAACATATGCTCTTTTTTTTTTTAAGGCAAAAGAGTGTGATTTAATTTATATTTTTATACGTGAAAAGAGTGTGATTTAATTTATATGTATTATCGTTGTAAAAAAAAAATCTTTATGCATCAAATCATAATACCACTACTTAAAGTTATATGAAATATTTTTAAAATTAATCTCACAAGATGGTATTGGAGTAAGATGTAATTGAGTGAATGGGTACAAATATTTGCACTATAGTAATAGCAATTAATATGAAATATTATTATCTCTGTCCTAAAAAATTCACATTTGTATATTTTATATTAAAGAAATATTATAAATAAAATATAATGTTGATTTTATTAAATTATTTTTATTAATTATTAATGTATTTTTAAATTAAATATAAGTTTAAAAGTACTGAACTTATTAAATATTAATTTGAGAGTTCAATTAAAAAAAGACAACTCAACACTGTATTTGAAATAAGTGATTGTTGAAAGAAAATAAATAAATAAAAGGAAAGAAAGTACATTAATCAAGATCATTTATATCGTTTAGTTTGTAGTTGATGTGTTGAACAGCAGGCAAAGAGGAGCCCACATTAAAAAGTATTATCTCTAAATTGAAAAGAAAACGCTGGAAAATGAGGAAAGGCAATTAAAATTATAATATTATCTTATTCTGTTATGGTTATTTTTATTTTTCATATTTTTTTCTTTTAGTTGTATCACATTTTTATTTATAGGAATATTTTTATCGTTTTTATAAGGGTCATCTTTGTTAATAATATAAAAAAGGAAATAAAAAATAAATTTTAAGCGAAATATTTTACTTTTTATAATTTTGAAGTTTAAATTAAATAACTTTCAATAAATTTTTTCTCCATTTAAATTTTTAATAAATGTCTCAAAAATACTTGTTTGCTTTTCTTTTTTTTATAAATATAATTTTTTTTTCTCTACTTGACGTGTCTTTTCACTTTCTCTCGGATCAAAACACCCAACAATCACCTATTTTTCTATTATATTTGCAAGTGTATAGTTATTATTGGAAAATATCACTTATCTATCTTGCTGCATATTCATATAGAGCTGTCAAAACAGACTACTTGACTCATATAAAACCAACCTTAATGAATTATAGATTTCTTTGGTTTGGAGTAAAAATTTGTATTTTAATATGAGTTGGTAAAATACTACTGAGTCTGGCCTTAGACGGATTGCGGGTTGAGCGGGTAACCCGCACAGTTTTTATAATATATTTTTTTAATTTATTATATTTTTAATTTCTTTGCGACTCTTGAATTTAAAATATTTTTTAGACTAAATAATACTTGTGGTCCCTTAACTTAATTTTAGTTAACGTTTTAGTCTTTTATCTTTTTTTTTCGGATTTGGTCCTTTATTTTAATTTTAAGTGACAATTTAATCTTTTTTGTTTTTAAAATATTAACAATATTATCCTTTTTTTTTTACAAAAATTCAAAAAATTCATCAAAATTTTCAATCAAAACCCATAAAATTAATTATATTCTTTAATATAATACAAATTTCATCAAATTCGTAACTCAAATATTCAAATAAACTCATATTTTTATTCTTTATTTGATTTTTAAAATTTCATCTCTAACAACATCAAATAAAAAATAAAAATATGAGTTTATTTGAATATTTGAGTTACCAATTTGATAAAATTTGTATTATATTAAAGAATATAATTAATTTTATGGGTTTTGGTTGAAAATTTTGATGAATTTTTTAATTTATTGTAAAAAAAATGATCATATTGTTGACATTTTAAAACATAAAAGATCAAATTGTCACTTAAAATTAAAATAAAGGACCAAATCGGGAAGAAAAAAAAAGATAAAAGACTAAAACGTTAACCGAAATTAAGTTAAGGGACCACGAGTGCTATTTAACCTATTTTTTATGTCTATTTAAAAAAAAATTATGGTATACTACTTAGCATTAAGTATGAATCAAATTGAATGTCTATTTTCTTTCATGTCCATTTAAAAAAAATTTATGGTTTACTCTTTGATACACAAATTAAGTTTGAATTTTCTAATTAACACAAACTCAATTCAATTTTTTTAAAATAACACACAAATTAAAATAAGTCAAGATTATTCTAAAGTTATAGATATTATCTAGCAAAACACAAATGAATTTACATTTGTCCAACGTAACAAAACTCAAACTAAATTCAAATAAAGTGTTAAATAGTTCTTGTGTGCCTCTAAAATAAGTGTTTTTAGACTCAAGCAATGTTCACATTTTCTAAAGTGTTGGATTATTGTCCACTTAGGAAAATAAAGAAATTAATTGTTAAAAATATATAACCAACTAAATATAATATTTTATCATAAAAAATAATATATATATATATATATATAAGTTAGATATCTTTTGGAAAAAAAAATTTACTTCAATCAAATTTACTATTTTATTAATTTTTAAATTTGTTGTGCCGGTACCCATACGGGCTAACCCAAATAGATAACAGGTTTATTCAGATCGGGCAAAAAAGCTTTAAAAAAGTATGGGCAGGCTAATTTATTTTGAGAGCTCTAATTCAATATCTTATTATAATGAAATATATTTTATATTATTTTAATTGTGAATTTATATTATTATTATGTAAAACATTAATCTTTAACAAAACTGTTGTTATCAATGTGTGGGTTTTTCTTTTCTAACTTAATTAATGTCAAAGATAGTAAATGATAGGTCAAAAGGTACATTAATTTTTTTTTCTTCTAGAAAAGGTGTATAAACTTTTAATAAATTACTCCCTAAGTCCTATACATAAGAGAATTTTTAGAGATTTTTGAGTTTTAAATAAAGAAAAATTATAATTTTAAAGTATATTTGTTATTTAAATTATTTGTATACTTTTATTTTTAATATTATTAGTGGATATTTAATGTCTCATAATTTTCAATAAGAGTATATTATATGTAAATATAATTAAAAAGTTAAAATAATTAATAGGTATATTAATTTTGATATATTCTATTATAAATGCATCAGAAATAGTAAAAAATAGCATATACAAATTTAATTTAATTTTAAAAATTGATCATTATACGCACAGTTTCAATGTTGAATTTCTAACCTATCAATGGTATGTGTAAAGTCTTAAATATTAAGATAACTTAAAAACTAAAGGTGTGTGCCTTGTATTTTTGTCTCTGACTAGTATTTATATATTATTATTATATAAAAGATATGCTTTCATAAAAAATATAAATAAAAGAGATACATAAACAAATTAAACTATTGTGAATTCGAAGTAAATGACATAATAAACACTAAGATTTCTATTAATATATAATTTTAATTAATTAATTCAATTTTTATAATATAATTAAAAATATTTTATTTTTAAAACTATCATATATAATTTTTTAAGTATAAATTTCAAATAGCATCATTAGAATATAGTGACATAATTTGAAATTTCAAATATAAATTTATTTTTTCTTATGATTGGAAATAGGGGAAAGGGAAATAATTTACAATAACTTTTTTCCTTTTCCATGTTGATGTCTTGAGAATACAACAGTCAGATACCATAGATGAATAAGAGAAATAATTTTAAATTAATGCTTCCTGATAAAAATATGTATTTGTAAGTGTTTGAATTTTTGTTAATCAAGATTTTATGATATATATTGCCATTTAAAAAAAATAAGTAATAAGAAAAAACTTTACTATTAATTGATTCCAATATATAACAATGTTGTTGTTATTTATTATTATGTCAATCAATTTTAATAAATTATTATTATTAATCAGTCAATAAATTTTAATAAATTATTATTATTAATAAGTGACACTAATAGTCATTTTGTAAATGTCTCGTAAAAGATTTAAGCTCTATTTTATGAAGTTACATGGTCAACC
The DNA here is from genome assembly GCA_037974295.1 of Cicer cuneatum. Taxonomy (NCBI): domain Eukaryota; kingdom Viridiplantae; phylum Streptophyta; class Magnoliopsida; order Fabales; family Fabaceae; genus Cicer; species Cicer cuneatum. Next base: position 2,410,954 of record JBBPBO010000002.1, on the reverse strand, counting down.
TCAAGTTATGATTAAGAGGAAGAAGTAGTTGGATATTAGAGTTGAACTCAAATTTGTAAAATAAAAAGGAAACTAATTTTTCACAAATTTAGAAAACCCTATTTTGAAGAAGAAAAGAGAAATTCACACTTAGACAGAATTAATTTGAAAAACTAAGAAATTTGATGGAAAAAACTAATTTGAAAATTTAGAGAAGTAAAGTAAGGGGACAAAAAAAAGTTATTAGACCAAAATCTTTACTAATACTGCTCCTATTATTAGTTTTGAAATCTTTTTTAATATATTGAAAATATTTCAATACATCTAATATTAAATTATTTTATTCATACTAAATAAATAAAATTATAGTAATGAAAGAAATCAAAATTATGAGAAATGGAGACTTTTTTTTATAATATCCTTTTTTAAAAACAGATTTCTAAAATATTATATTTTGAAACTTATATATTAAAATGTCTTACTTTTTTTTAAGAGTACGTATTCGCAAGATGCAAAGTTTCAATTTTTTTAGACCGTCTTTTTTTAATGTAAAACACATTAAAGGTAAAAAAATATACATCAAAATACATTAAAGATAAAAAAAATACATCAAAACACATTAAAGGTAAAAAAAAATACTGGTATTTAATAATATAATTTAATGTTGACATCAATTTTTTTTACATTTAATGTTTTATTATAATTTAGTTTTTTACTTATTAATTGAGTAAGATATATTTATATATAAGCTCATTAATTGAGTAACTTGTCAATTCGTTTGTAAGTCTCCCCACAATCGTTGAACGAGGGATATTTTCACTTGCACAAGTGCATGATCATAAATAATTGGATACACCATAAATAATTGGAAATGAGGACGAAAATAAACAAGAACAATCTAAGTTGTTCGAATAGCTAAACGAATTTGTCGACCTCTTAAATGTGAGACCGGTGGACATTTAGGTGGATAACGTTAATTAAAATTTTGTAGTTTTTCATTTTAATGTATTTTTTTAGTTTATGTGTTTTGTTGAATTTTATTAATATAACATTTTTTATTTTATTATATTTTTAGTTAATACATAATTGAGTGTCAGGGATGCAACCACTAAAAACTAAAAAATAGGCTACTTTAATAAATAAGTTTTAATATAAAATACTTTATAATATTTAAAAAAAATGATATAAAAAAATTCAAGAAATAAAAAAGACGAGTTTATCATATTAAAAAATAAAAGTAAATGAATATTTTTAGAGAAATTGAAAATTATATTTTGAGATCGCGTGAACAAACTGTCTTAATCGTACAAATTATGGTAGTTATAGCATATATTTTATTGTAAGTGTTTTATTTGAATTCTACACAACTTTTTTATTTAAAAATTGTTATATTAATTTTAATAATAAAATAATTTATATTTACTAAAATATTGTTAAGTAAATTCATATACAATAAATAAAAATATATTAATAAAAAAGTAATTAATATTTTATAAATAATATAAACACAAATAATTTCAATTAGGCACTTATGATAATAAGAAGAAAGAAGTAACTAAAGAAGGGGATAGAGTGCTCAATAAAGTTAGGGGAGATCATCCGTATCCAACAATTATACTATTGAAAGTATGGGTAGATAAGATCATATTCGTCCCGTGAACCCGATCTGATCTATAAGCAGCAAGTCAAGTGTTATTCGGTCAAATAAAAAAGAAAGACACAACAAAAATAAGATTAAAAAAAAGACATGGTTAGAGTCACTATATGGGTTAATGACAAGAGATTTTATTTTATTTTATCTTATTATTGATTTTAATGCACTAACTTTATTTATGGTTTGAAAAAACTTCCTCTTCCTACATCCTTTCTCCTCTCTGCAATGTTATGAGTTACTACTATTGAATGAATTGACAGGTGATAATTGTAGTTGGTTTGCTATGAATTATTTTAATTTTTTTTTCTTCAAGATTTACTAGTTGACGACTCGTCTTGAGACTAACCAAGTCTTATTTTATCATGTCTTTATTGAGTCTGCAACTAATCGAGTTTGATCGGATTAAAGAACGAATTATGGTCTAAAAATTAGTTCGATCAAATATTGAAATCGAATAAATGATACCAAACTCAACTTAAGCATTCCTTTGTACACTCCTAATCAAAATGATCATCTATTTCTTAAATAAGTCCATTTTTATTTTATATTCTATTATATAATTATAATTTTCATCATACTATATCGACAAATAAACCTTCATAATTAAAAACTAATCTTAATTTCATCAAATCAAACACTAAAAAAAAGCATCGCAATGTAAACTAATTTAATATGAACAGTAAATAATAATCATTGACATCATCTACTATATAATTATATTTTTCTTCATAAAATAATCACTCAACTATTATCTTGTATTTGCCATTAGTGTCATTGACAATGTATAATCATTAAATCTAAAAAAGTGTTATTCGATAATTCTAAACTTAACTTATATTTATCTTATTTAATATTATTATTTTCAAATTATTCTTCAACAAAACAAATTCACATGCAAAATAAAATAAATAAAAAAATTAGATGAAATTAATCACTATTTTTAAGATTATATAATTAGTGAGTTTTAGTAGAATGGGTAGTGTATGGTAAGTGAGTTGATGCCATTGGTGTGAGGGGGAAATGACGGGTATCAGATTCGCAACTGTTGGCGCTGAAATATTTGTCGTGAAGCTCTTGCTTGTTCTGCAGACACCCACCACATCAAATGCTATGGAAATAAGCTCTTTCTTCATAGTAATAATTTTCAGTTGGAAGAAACATACTCTATGCACTTTTGCTTTTCACATTGATTGAATATGCATGTGAACTTTTTTCTGTTACTTCATACGTACACGGTTTCTGACATAGGCTTAGTCACCAAAAGTAGAAATAAACATTTGAGTGATGCACATTGCACATTGCACATTGCACAGGAATGGGAACTACCCTCTTCTCCCTAACTTTACCTCCATATCTTTTTTTCTCTTCTCACATATTATGAAGTGACCGTGACGGATTAGTAGGGGATAATATTATATAATTTGTGACTGTGAATTTAGTCCCTTTACTTTATTATACATTTGAAATTAGTCCATTGTTTTAAAATTAAATTTTTTTTTTATCTTTAAATTATTATATTTGTTGTAGTTTTTGTACCAAATCTAATTTTTTTTATCTATATAATGGTAATTTTTGACTTCAAAATTGTGATTTATTGCCCAATTGCAATTTCGAAGAGAAAAATGCTTTTAATGGTAATTATTATTTTTAAAGTAAAAATTATGAATTGGAACAAATATGATAATTAAAAAATCAAAATGTTTAATTTTCAAATAAGAGATTATTTTTGTGACTCTATTAAAATAAGAGATTAAATGTACAATTAATTTTATTTTAAAATTATAATGATTTTTTCATTTTCAACACTATTATTTTTTGTTGTTGCAAATAACCAATCACAATCATTCAAATATTTATCTCTCATATTAGTAGACATTTGATTCTTAACAAATAAAATTATTTAATATCGTTTAGTGAAAACAATAATTATATTTCAGCAAAGACAAAAATAAAACTATTCAATAATTCCCAACAAAATAAATAACTTAGTGGAGATACTTACTCCCAATTAAATACAAATGAACCCGACCCTGCTCATATTATGATAATATTGGGGAAAAAATCTCATTGTTACATAACAATTAAAGAATAATATTATGTAAAATTTTACAACACATAAATCCCTCTTAAATATCACAGTGCCCCTCAAGTATTCATTATCATGGATGTAAATTAGTTTGAGACAAATACGATCCTAGAGTAGATGAGATATAGCAGTTGTAAAATATACTCTTTTTGACAAGAGAAAAAGTAAGATTATTAGTTATCGACATAAGAAATTTAAAAAATGCCTTCTATCATCAATATCAATATAAGAAAACAAAGCACTGCCAAAAAATCAACACTACTGCCTTCATTTTGTAACTATCAATATCAGTATAAGAAAACAAATCATTATCAAAAAATCAACACTATCCTCCTCATAACTATTGCAAGAATATGAGAGATAAAAATAATAATTTTATTTATTAGATAATTTTTGTTGACAAAAAAATGTGTGGGCAGTCCGAAAATCTGAATAGTGTCTTACAATGTAAGTGGTTATAGGACCGTCAATTAAAATTTTCAAGTTTTTTTATATGACACACGTAAAACTGCAATAAAATTATAACAAAAATAATTATACAATATATCTATTAATTCCAACATGTACTAATACCAAGCCTGCCCATGTAAAATAACGTCTCAATACCTTGTGATTTTCTATCTACATACTTGTAAATTATTATTATTTTTTTAATAAACTTATAAATACAGAAAAATTACTCGTAAATTATTATTATTATTTTAATAAACTTATAAATATATAAAAATTAAAAAAATCATAAAACTTTATGAAAAAAAGATATGTTCTGTCGTAGTTTTACACTTACAAATTAAATTTGAGTAAAGATAGTTTTTCTAAAAAAGAAGTTGTTATCATATATACATATAGGATAAAATAATTGATTATTTTTGGACGACAAAGTAAAATTACTCTGCACAATAAATGCACAAAGATTGCACTTTAAAACATTACCAATTGGTGACATAGAATTGTTAGTAAAAGAGATTATTATAAAAAATAATATAACTTTTTTGTTCTTTACAAATTTTAAGGATCAAAGTGTAATAAGAGTAAGAGAATTGAAAAAAACAAAACTTTTTTTTCTTTTCTAAGATTTTAATTTTAGTATAACGATGAAATAAGATCCATCATCTTTTGTATCAATCATAAAAGAAACAATTTCTAAATTTAAAATTTTAAACCTAAAATTTAAGAGAAAACCCATTGAACCCTTCAAATTTTGACATTTTATTCAACATTTTTTACTATATATTTTTTATACTATAATTTTTGTATGCTGTTAAAAATTTAGGACCGTCGCATATTCTATACATGTTAGGACCGTCACTGAGCGGTTTTAGCTGTAGCCTGTATACAACTTTAAGTACCCATTGAAAAAAATAATAACATCTGAATTAAAAAGAAGGAAAATTTACAATTTTACGGGCTTCTTTTGAATCACCTTTATTTTAAGAATAATATAATAGTTTTCTAAAAATATGATATAATAGCACGAGAAGTTATTTATAAGCTGCAACTAAACTTTGACGGAGATAATTTCTAAAAAAGAAAATAACTAAACATTACTGTGAATGATAGGTTTAAGAATTTTCATTTCTCTGGTTCACAGATTTGCTATAATTATAAATAAAAAAAATCAAAATAGAGAACTTTTAATTGTTATATATGAAAGAGCAAGAATAAAAAACGAAAACTGATAATTTGAAGGTAAATTAGCTAGAAAAGACAGTTTGTTTTTTACTAAAAGAAAAGACGATTAAATATCAGACCTATTGTATTAATTAGTTGATAAAAGACCATAATGATTTCTACTTGTTGTACAGCATCGATCTCTTTGGAGGAAATGTGTTTTAGAAAATGGATTATCTGCTTTTGGAGTCTTGTAGAATCTCTCAGACAATTAATACTTTTAACTATACAAGTGTCTTTTAAATTTTCCTTTAAGAGTAAAATAAGAAAATAGTAACTTTACACGTCAAGTGTAATGTGTCTAAGAAAGTACACGTATCAATGTGTTCGTAGAATAATTAATTTGTTTATAGTCTTTTTTCCCTAAATGAGACACATAATCAGACAAAATAAAAAACATAAAATGGTGATCCACTTGAAACTTGCCTTGTTTGTATCATGGAAAAAAATTGAACTGCAGGTCCAAGGCATAGCATGTACTATCACATTCACACCTAAACAACAATTGCATTGATCTACGGGATTTTAGATAGTACATATAAGCTACACCCTCTAAACACAAGGTCAACACAGTTGCAAAAAATGATACTTTTTAAAGAAAAATTCATATTTTGGGAAAGGGAAAAATTCATATTCAGTAACTTTTGATGGCCCAGGGTGACACAATAATCACGATTCTCAAGATACTGGAGCATATTCTTGAATAGTTGAAGCCAGTTTATTTCGATCATCTTCTGTTTTCATCCGGATCAAAAATGTACGTGCAACAACACTATCATTATCTCCACCACTACCATCAGCATTACCCTACAATATTTCTCAAGTTTCACATACGTTTTCGATGGCTATTCAATCATAGAACATGCAATAAAACTAATCAAAGAAATTTAAAAAAAAAAAGAAAAAAGAATACTAATATTCGACCATGATTAAATATTACGATATCTTTCTGTTAAAGGGAAAAGTAATAGAAAAGCTAAAAGTACCAGCTCATGAAAAAGGGCTGTTTTTAACTTTTGAAGAGACCGAACTTTTAGAACATTTAATGATAGGCGAATGTTACGGTGGACCATATTTACATGTGATCCACCGTAGACTAATGCTTAAAAATACTCGAAACTCTAACAATGATCGACGACACTGCTCGAAAGTATGTTAACGGTCCTTGTAGTCTTTAAGGTTGCGAGAATAACTCAATTAATGTCAGTTCAATACAAATAAGGAAAAATGAATGTGTCATTCAAAGCTCAACTTATCATACGAACATCAATAAAATCACCATCTCAACCTAAAGACGAGCTGTTAACTTAACCTTCTGAAGAGTGTCGTCAATTGTCATGACAGTTTCGAGTGACTTTTAAGTATTGGGCCATGGTGAGCCATATATCAAAGTGGTCCACTCTAGAATTTGCCTTCATGATAATTATTGCAATTTTTGTTGTTTCTTATGCATAACTTTGAAAAACTGATTAAAATAAAAAAACTACATTACTTCTGTAATTTAAAGTGAAAATAGAAGCCAAAAAGGATTTCAAATCCCTGATTAAACACGGAAGAAGCAACAATGAAGAAGACATGAAATAGTTGCTCGATGTAAAAGGAATGCTTCATTGACATAAGAGGATCCGGATACCCTGGAGTCGAGAAATCTTGAATATGCCGCAGCCATGCATCTTGGGCCGTTTGATCAATATGATCGGACTCACTTTTCAACTTGGTAAATTGGATTCAAAATATAGTTGTCATGTGATCTTTTGATTAGATTAGACAGCCCAAGATGCATGAATGCGAAAAATTTGGGATTTTCCGAATACAGGAAATCCAAAACCTTTAGAGTCTGTTTGATACGCATGATAGAAAGAGACATGATAGAATATAAAACTAAATAAGAATATGATAATATATGATAGGATAATGACAGGATAAACATTATTATATCAAGTGTTTGATACACACATGATAACATTTTATTTTGTCATGTATTTGATACACATCTCATCATAAATAATAAAATTACCATTGTGAACAATTACATATTAGTTTTTCTTTAAATTAATTGTTATATTTTAAATATTATAAATTAACAAAAAATTAAATAAGTAATGAAATAATTTTATACTAAAACTATTCATTGACACTCCTAAATAAACAATTTAAATTTTAAAAACAAAATCATGAGTAACCAAATAAATATATTTTATTTGTTAGAATATAAATAAAAATATGATATATATTATATGTAAATGACAAGAATACTTTGTAAACAAATTATATTTATTTTAAAATTTCAATGAACTTTCATATTTTTATAATTGTAAATACTAATTTATTAAATTATATAAAAAGACAAAACTACCCTTATGTAAAATCATAAACATTTTTTAAAATTAATTATTAATGTTTTATTTTTAAGTTTAATATTAAATTCTATTAATTATTTTTCTATTTAATTAAATTTACATTTTTATATTTTAGATTATATTTTATAAATTATTTTTATATTTATATTGTAAATTACTACTGTTCTTATCCTATCCTGCTGGTTTTTAACCTAGCTCATATTCAGAATATAAATTTTAACAAGAGAGACATGATATGATGGAATTTTGGAATAACTTATCATATCTTATTAGTTCATCAAACACTGAATTCAGACATAATATGATAACTTATTTCTATCCTGTCCATCAAATGGACCCTTATTGTTTTACTACAAGCCCTGCAACCTAGTCTAAACATGTCAAGTTTTCTTATAACTACCTAAATAATTCAAGCATTAATTTTATGCAGTGGTTTTTCTATGTTTCCCTATATAGAACTTTATTTCAGTATTTGCAAGAAGGTATTCAGATAACTGTGCAAGTTTTCATTTCCTTACCGAAGTATGAAATATCGTAACAAGAGAGTTCTTCTGTGGATTTGTCTTGATTCCAGGATACAACAAGGCATTAAGAAGAATTTTTCCTACCTGCCATTAGTAAAGGTACAGCAGAAACAATATGAGAAATTCTGAATGAAAAAGCTAAAAGCCTAGAAATTTAGGTCAATTCCCTGAAGAGATACCCGTACATAAGAATTAAGAACGTAATCGTATAAACAATAAAACGAACAAACCTCATTTCGAACAACAATTGTAGGTTTGGACTCTTTGGTAGCCTTGGCGACCCCCTCTTTGCATTTAATGGACAGCTGGCCCATTCCTCTATCTTTCCATACATCTTTATCTGTTGGGTCACTTGACTGAACATACCAAGGGATCCAAATCAAGTTGAGTTGAACAAGAGCAGAAAAATAAAAATGCTGCCCTAAAAATTAAGAAACACACCTTCACATAAAGCTTGCACTTCACTTCATGTACAACTACTACACCTTTCTCTTCTGACTTCTTCACTGATGGGCTGCTGGGCTGCTCCACTTCATTTTCTGAGACCAAATCAAAAATATTTTTGCTCGGTGTCATCATGCAGAAAATTTGGCAATGTCTTAAACATGGCAAGCAAGGTTATAGGAAAACACTACAAGAAAGCTTCATAATAGAACCTCTTTTCTTCAAATCTGAAATAATCGCAATATGTAAGACTCAGCAATCAACTTGGCATAAAAAAGGGCAACGAAGTGCTACAAAGCAACAATCAACTTGGCATGACAGCCAAAATAATTAGTCAAAGAATAGATTGTAGGGAAAATACAAATTTAAAGAAACATGGTATATTCATGTTTTGGTCACCACTCAAAACTATTGTTTTCTCCAAAAAATAATCTTTTGACAAAATTGTCCCATTTTGGTAAAGTTAAATAAAAACTAGTGCTTCTTCTTAACGACAAACCTATTCCAATAGCCTCCTAATAAAAAAATAAAAAAAATAAAAAAAAATGCGGGAAAGAAAGAAAGAACATGTATTTGGGTCTCCAAGTGCTTCAAGAACTAGTTAATAGATAATGTTGGAAAGACCTGTATTTGTGTGCCCAGTCGATAGGGATGGATAACTGTACTCTATGGGTTTATTATATTTTTCCTGCTCAGCCAATTTAACATTCTTTTATCCCGTTTAATAGAAGTTTCTACCACGATTAACAGGCACGGGCAAGATTCCATGTTTATCTACCAAAATCCGCAGATTAAATTATGCTCTTTCCAGCAAATGGTAACTTTCATCAAAAGCACATAATATACAAATGAACAAAGATAAATATACATCCCTGCAACAGCATGGTATCTATAGCCTGGCAACATTTACCAACACAGCTTACCACCAAGAAGATGAAGAAACCTTCAATCATAATCATTTAAAAAATAACAATGTCATCATTGAATGATAAATGAATTATTTCTGACAAACCTCAAGCATCAGAAAAGGAACAACAAAATTAAAATTAAATATACCATACAGAGACGGATGGGGTAATTTGTATATGCAATGAAGTAATTGCTGAATGCTAATAATGACAGGCTAATTGGAAGAACAAGAGGAAAAAGCATTGAGTCCTCACCAGCATCCACATCATCTGAAGCATTGTGATTGGAGGAAGTGTGATTGTTGGGAGCTGAATTTTGATTTCCTAAAACCAAAATACAGAAATTTAGCAGCCAATCATAAAAGCAGCATTGCTTCATGCCTAAGTTCAAGGTATATCACTGAATTGGATAAAATAAATAGCAGAATAGATTAGATTATTAACTGTGTAATTTTAAATTTGCTATCCTTCATTGCTAATTATCAAATGCCTATTATTTTACATTTTTTTATCTAAATGCAATATGAAGTTCTAGTCATGACATGAAGGTGTCTGTATATGACACACGACACACCATAATAAAAGCATATTCTTCACAAAGCTCAAATTTATTATTAGATTCCGAAGCCAGCTTAACATAACTTCCACATAAATCTCTGCCATCTAAACTTCAACCAAAAAAATTCCACCATAAGATCAACATTTTGAGCTTTTCATGTTGTAAGGTAAACATTTACAGACTTACTTTACCTGTTGAATGGTTTGCATTCAAACAGGAAAAGTAGCCAGTCTAGTGTACCGCAAAAATGACCCATTCTAGAATTAGTTCAACATGTCAGAAGAAAACATATTAGGTGTATTTGTAACAAGTCAGAGACCTACCAAATGCAAACACGTTTTGATTGTTTGAAAATAGTCCAGGGCTCCATGAACTAGCAAAATTTGTAACAGTACTAACAGTAGTGGATCCGGTTTTTTCTCCAAAAAAACTACTTTCTTTGTTGGTTACTTCAGGCGAAAACTTTTTCACACCAAAAGAAGCACCAGCATCAGGAGCCGAATTTTGTGCCTTGGTGGCGTTTGCTTTGAGCCAGTTGACAACATCACTAAATTTTTCCTGACACAATAAACATATACATGGTCAATTTTTTCAACACTGCAGCTGCATGATTTACACCATTATTTATTAAGCATGCTTAGTAACATGATTCTTAAGAAAAAATGGACGTGCATGCTAATACTAGCTCAAAGCATTCTAGATGCAAGAAGCCAAGGGAAAGGAGTAAAGTATAACAAGCAAAAACACTCTAGTATAGCTTAGTTGTAATCCCCAATGCATTGAATAAAAAGGAACAGGTTAAAGTGTTTATGTTACAAACAGAAAACACTTATATTTGTCCTTGTAGAAATAAACAGACTTCGATTCTAGGTAAAACATACATACATATTACTATAACCATGAATGGTTAATTTTCAAGTAGGAAGCTGGTGTTTTAACATATGTAGGTGTGTCTGGTAATAGTATGCATACATCTGTTAATTTCATTGCAGCATACACTGCCACATAAACAGCTATTCAACTAGATATTGGACCAGTTTCCTGCAAAATGGCACCTTCAATAACATATTACTTGGGTATATATAGTGACACCAAGTAAATTAGAAGTACAAGTATAAGCGGCTTTAGTGCATTAACCCATGTGAAGAATTACCATAATGCTTGTAGCATGATCTAAGTAATCTCTGACACCATCTTCCCAAAGCTCATCAGGATGATTCTTTAATTGTGTTTGAACCCAGCTGTGAGAAAGACATGCACCGTTAAAATATCATTAACTGAATAACAATAACTAACACTGCATTCATAACCATACAAATGCAAATTCCTTTAACTGGATTTTAACATATCAAGACATCATGATGTATGACAATTGACAAGTGACAACCACTAAAAAATAAGCTAAACCCAGGAATAGAACAACGAATCAAATCTTACTATCAATACCAAAACTTTTTCTCATGGACAGGAAAATTGAAATGCAGAAAACAAGAAAAAGCAAAATTTGTTGATGTTAAATAAAAGATGAACCTTGCAAACTGGGTATTTAAAGCTCTCACATGCTGCTGGGATGACTCTGCCCGTTTCATATCCAATTGGGGTGTTTTCACCATCAGTTGTTGAGATGGTTCAGCCCTATGGACATCAAAGAGAGATCCTTCCATTATTCTTTTATTCTTAAACTGCATCATGTTAAAAATTGGAGGTACAATAAGCTTCCACCTAAATATAATACTTATAAAGCTCAAAGACAAGTTAACGTAGACATTAACCATTAAGAGCTGCTTTAGGTGACTTCATTAATTTCTGAATAAGAATGACTACTACTTCTCATCCAAAATAAAATTAAAAAGTTTAATACAGAAAGAATCTCAAATACCATCCTCTTGCATTGCAAATCCTCAACCTATAGAAAACATGTTTCACTCACCAAAAGACAAACACTAAAAAATCGAAAGGCATGTTTCACTCCCAAAAACTTTTGCTCTTCAATATACTGCCAATAACTACTCAGCTTTTTTTTTTGTCTTAACCCTGCAGTTAGGGCCCTAGTAATACGGCGTTCGGAAGAATAACAAATAATTGTTTAAGTCAAGATTCGAACCCATGATCTCCTGAACAATTTGTCTTAAACTAAATGTCATTAACCATTTGAGCTCAATTACTTAGTTAATACAATAGCTACTCAACTACAAACAACGAAAACTTTTACAAAGCAAATTACAAGCATCTACTGAACTCTATTTTAAGGGCATTATAAAATGCTACATAAATTTACAGAGTACCAAAAAAAAAAAAACTTCTCATCGTTGAGAACATGCTGGAATATTCTATCATCATGAAAAATAAGAGAGAAAATTAAAACGAATAAAGAGTACTGAAATAAAATTGAATAAAAATTCGAATTAAGCTGAAGCTCAAAACGATGAAGGAAATTGTGTTAACAGTGATACTTACGGGCGTTTCGTTAGTATCAGTATGATTGGGTTCCGAAACAGCCAAACGCTTTGAACCTCTCATCATCGATTTATGGAAATATAGGGTTTTGAATTTGTGGCAATTACTAGATTCGCAGACGCAGAAGCTGGCACTAGATAACCTGAAGAAAACAGTAAAAAATTGAACGGAAAAGGCCTCTTTTTCTGTAAAACGAGAATAAAGGGCACTTTACAAATATCATTAAAATATATAAATATAAAAGGGGTAAGTATTTTTGGAATAATTAGATCCGTTGGATCGGGTGGGTAATATACTTTCAATTGGGACCGTTCGATAAGTCACGATTAGGGTTACCTGGGCACTCGATACTTCACATGGAGAACGTGCTGTTCTGATTATATGTCCATGCTAATGAAATGAGGGCCCCATGTACTGTCTAAGCCCAATATGTAATTTATAGTCAGGGGAAGTGATACCTACACCCCCGCCAGTATGCTGATCACGACCTCCTCCCTTTTATATTTTTCTAAGTTTGACTTTTTTTTTTATAAAGGTCAAGTTCACTTCTTAAATCAAATAAATAAACTCAAATTTAATCTCTGCCTATACATATATACTCAATTAAGTATTTTTAAAGAGTGTAACTTAAACTCAAGTTTCAAAAATTTAAAACTCGTTATACATTTATATTTCCTGTCTATAAATATAAGTATTTTTAAATTAAATATATCAATTATAAAAATAATATAATACTATATTAAAATAGTAGGATGAAGGAAAAAAAGAAAAAGAGAATTCTTATATTTTACTCTTCCAGGCATCATTCATGATGATAAACTAGTACTAGTTATAGAATACAAGTCTTGCAACTACAAACATAAAATACAACAATTTCTAAGTAATTACTACTATCCATTGAAGAACAATGTTGACATCAAATTTGTTTCTAAAAAAAATAAACAAATCTAAATGTAAAATACTTCATCTAAGAGTAAATTAACAAAAAATTCCAAAACCATGTAGTATGAAATACAGCTGAAGAGTAATGTAGCATGCATGCGAGTCAAGTAGAGAAGTTCCACAACGAAACTTGAGTGTCATACATATCAACACAATCATCACGCCAGTTACCAACATAATAATCTGTCATAGAAGGAGGAGGAGAACGTAAAGGCTCATTAGCAATACTCAAAATCAAATCATTCATTTCTTCATCATATTGTGACGTCACCACCGGAACAACTTGTTCTTCCCCAATACTCTGCTGTTCACATTGGTTGTCTTCAACCACAAACAACTGAGCAGCTTCCATCGCCGCTCTCCTTATCTCCACCGCATCAGTAGTTTCCGGCAACCTCAACCGCCATGCTGAGTCAGCAAAATTAAGACAAGCTGATTTCCCACGAAGAGTGAGTGCAGCAACATCATGTGCACGTGCAGCCATTTCAGGTGTTGGATATGTTCCAAGCCAAATCCTTGATTTGTTATTATTAGGAACACGCATTTCACAAACCCATTTGTTATTGTCCCTTGCTCTTACTCCTCTGTAAACAGGATGTCTTGTCTCCTTGAACACTCTTCTCCCTGCTCGTTTCTTTGGTTGTGTTGATGCTAATATCACTTCTTCGTTACTACTTGTTCGGTTTGTAGAATAACTTGTTGTTTCGGAAGTAGAGGAAGAAGAAGAAGAAGAAGATGGTATATTTAAGTGCTGTTGAGTGGCATAGTTCAGTGATGACATGAAAATATCATCCATTAAAAAAGTTATAAGTTGGTTACTTAAGTGAGGAAGTGAGTGTGGGTTTTTGGAGTTCGTAATCTTATATAACTTATTGAGGTGGGGTGTAGGATGAACCACGTATCTCACGCGTACACGCGGCGACAGCAGGACACACTTTAATTGGGCGCAAGTGTAGAGGAAGCCCACTGGATACGCTTTCACTCATGCTAAGTAAACTATACTCCTACTAGAAGGAAATTTGATCCTATATATATGTTTGTTTTTATATACATATTAAAATGCGTCATTTTCCATCACTTATTTTCAAGATTTACTGGAAAATTTATTAAATATTAAAATATGTTTTTATCAGAAAACTTATTTTTAGAGATTTTTTTAGAAAACCTTTTTCAAGAATTCTAGTATCTGAATTTTTTTTTTTAATTTCTATTTTTTTAATTCCCTTTTTACTCATTTAATTCTTTTTTTTACTTCTTTTTTTTTCCAGTGGATGCTGGTGCCATAAGAATAGAGACAAGATAATACAAACATCACATGACGTTGATACTTCATTATCTATGATGGATGTTCCTTTGAAAAGGATTCGACCCACAGTATCCCGGATGAGACAACGATTTATAGTGAAAGATGATTAAGAGGGAGAGTAGAGTCATATACCTATCCTGGAGGCTGATATTGCTATACATGAGGAGGAGGAAGAGGAGGTTGTACAACATGCGCACCATATGTAGGAGAGACCTGTACAGCAGGAGGATGAACTTACACAGTATCCTGAAAGACCATATGATATGTCTGTCCTTACACGATATCGGCATCATGTTTCTACAAGACTAAAGTTTGGTCAAGTGTGTTAAATTAATTATTATTTATGGTGCATTAAAAATGTTTAGATTAATTATTATTTTTATTCTATATTTAATTTTAATGTCATATATTTTATTTGGATGCAAGAACGACCAATGCTGAAGATAATTGCTTATGGAAATAAGCTGCAACAATTTACTCTTGCAAGTACTCCTGCGAGTTAAAGAGACGTAAATGAATTTGTGTGGATTAGCCCAACTACAACGAGGTAGTTTGAAGTTGATTGTCAACAACTTGATTTCTGCATTTGTGGAAAGATGACACTTTGAGACCTCATCATTTCACATATCATTCATATTATAGGTGAGTTTTAGAGTTCCCCACCCGACCTAGATAAATTAATTACATGTAATCTTGTCATAACTTTATTAGGGGTGTCTGTTGATGAGATATGGGACGAAAATAGAAAGACAAGGGGTGCGCACTACATGTTGGATTGGGTGAAAGAGATATTCAAAAGACAATGTGCAGCAGAGAGATTTGATTGTGCTGCTAGGGTGTATTTGTTGAATCTGGTAGGGAACAAAATTTTCGCAGATGGGTGATCTTACCCAGCGGAGGTTGGAGGTACATGGTGCTGATCCAGATGACGACATGTATAGTTACTTTTTATTAACGCGTCGTAACACTACGTAGTAGTTATTTAATTTTATTTGTGATGAACATCGTTTTTGTAGTTTCTAATGTTATTTTATTGTTATTTCATTACTTTGAATTATTTTTATATCATTAACTATATATTATTTGTGATGAACAACGTAACTTGACAAATAAAGAAAATATAAGATAAAATATAACCAAAAGTAGTAACTAAAATGAACTAATAACAAGTGATTTTATATAAGTTTTAAAGTATTGTAGTTCACGCAAAATCAATTTTCATCTAATGACATGACATCTACAGGTTCTTTCGATTGATCTTGTGTAACACAAGTCATATGGCCTAATAAATACCTCCACTTTTGTAGACGTCCTGTATATGCTATTGTCCAATAAGTTGACTCATCGGTGCGATATTTCTTCCAACCAGGTGCAATGTCTTGCATTGGAAATACATCTTTCATCTCTAACTACAAAATAAATTGAAATAATAAATAATTTTATTATTTAATGAAATAAGTATTACTTAAGAAAATAATACAATTGTACCAAAACCCAATGACTTGCTTCGACAAAACCAATATATATAATACAATCATTTGTTGTCGATCCTGAATGTGAACCTCTAATAGGAAATAAATTCATAGAAAATGTCTGACCAAACGTGACTAGAATAATATTATATGTTGTCGCTATCACGTAACTCATATCAGGTATGGACATCCATTTATCTAGGGGATGAATACCAAAGCTTATTATCTTCAAAGAATCTATTACTTCTCTAATGTGTCATGAGAACAACCTATCATATGAATTTATATGAGAAGCAATCTTATGATCCAAACTATGGGGGACCAAAGACCAAGACTCTTCACCATGTCCAAGCAATGATGCAATAGCGCGATAGCCACAATTTCCATCTGCTATCACATTGATTATGTCATCAATGTATGGTTGAATAACATCAAAAAATTGTCTCAAGAACAAATGTATCAAGGATTGAGATGATTGCTTCATTGATAATTGAGAAGGTTGTTTCTTTGATGAATGAAAATATCTCTTCTTTGATGATTGAGATGGTTTGCAAACCAGAATATTCACAATATGTTGCATTAGCATGTTCAAAGTAAGAAGAGTCTCGATATACATTATATCCATCTAACTTCTCGCACGTACTCTTATTCACCCATCATTTGGTTTTAACATTTTCAGGTGGTGGACACATTGAACTTGTAGTTGGAAAAACAAGTTCACACACCTTACTCTTCAACACAATTTTTTCTATAACATCAAGTGATCGAAGGCGTTTCCACAAGGCATTCATCTCATTAGATTTATCCAACTTTGATCCATATTTTGTGTCTTGGGTGAGTTTACACTCCATGCTTAATTTTCTACATTGAATATGCACGAAATTTAGATGAACTGGTTCACCCGTCAATTTATATTGTGTCAATTAACAAGCACAAGGTAACTCGTATATTCTTCTGAGAGAGCACCCACATATAGATTTAACTGTACCCAGCCACTCAATTTTCTCGTATTCTTCAGCAATGCGTCTTTGAGCTTCTCTTTGTATAAATATATTCAATCTCCACTACGCCAAAAATGACTTTTTAAAGCGCGCATTTTAAAGCGCCTCATAACTAAAAGCGTTGTTGGATAATATTTTAAAATTAACGGAGGATACAACAATGTTTTAATGACAAACGCTTTAGAAAAAACGCTGTAGGGTCATGAAGGGTTTATGATTTACAGAAAAGCGTTGTTGTATGGTCATAGCGATTTCACATAATGTTTACAGCGCTTTTTTGAAAAAAGCGCTATAAAACTAGTTGATAATACAAATGCGCTATATATATGTATCTTTTACAGCGCTTTTTGAAAAAGCGCAGTAAAACTAATTGATAATACAAGTGCGCTATATATATGTACCTATTACAGCGCTTTTTTGAAAAAAGCGTTGTAAAACTAGTTGATAATACAAGCGCGCTATATATATGTACCTATTACAGCGCTTTTTTGAAAAAGCGATGTAAAACTAGTTTAAGATAAGCGCGCTATATATTTATTTATTATAGCATTTTTTTAATTTTCAATATTACTGTTGTATCTTTTAACAGCACTAGATACTATAGCGCTTAAAAGCGTTGTAAAGGGCTTAAAAAAGCGTTTTAAAAGGCTATTTTTGGCGTAGTACTCTAATAAAATGGATTGTTGTGCTCATGCTCTTTATCATAGAAACTTTTCTCAAACGTGCCCCTAATTTTTTTAAGTTGCACTCTTATCATGTTGCTCACAGCCTCCCAACATTTACGCATGTTACTCATGTTGTGTTTCAACATTAACTTCAGTTTTCAATTAGCAGACTGAACCATATCATTACATGTAAATTGTCATCATGGAGCAATCCAACAATATATAGTAAAATTATAAATTTGAAGTTTTATAGCGACATGACATACCAGTTAGTTGTTGTGTTTTCCAAATGCATCATTCGATTTGTCCATGCTTCAACAAACCTTTGCTTCTGAGGAGTCAACCAATTTTCTTTCACATAATCAACAAACACCTTATTATCAACACATGATTGCTCAAACATGTACAAACACATGATATACTCTTTTTCATCACTACAATACGTAGTGTCTCTCCACATATTCAATACTAACTCTTGTCTATCCTTTAAGACATGTTGCTTGCATTTTGCTATAACATTTTTGTCGATATGAAATCGACAAAGCAAATTAACAGTAGATGAAAATACAATACCAACTGCTTTTATTAAAGCAAGATCTCTGTCTGTTACAATTACACAAGGAAATTATTTTTGTGTAACAAACAATTCTCTTAATCTCTCTAATGTCCAACAAGTGTTTTCTTCCCACTCATTTTCCAAATAAGCAAATCCAACTACAAATGTCATCTTTGTTGACGTCATACCAACAATTTCAAGTAATGACATTCTATATTTATTGGTTTTGTAGGTGTTGTCAATAATCAACACGATAGGAAACAAGTTCAACAACTTCAGTGAATCTAAATGGGCCCAAAAAATATCTCTCATAATATATAAGTGTTCTCACTTTCTATTGCAACACACATATTTTGTATTTTCAATTAACTTTAATAAATGCATCTCTCTCCTAGAACCACTCACTTGCAATTGAATCACACCCCTATGTTTATATATTTGTGAGATATGAGCAACATTGTTCTTATATCGGTCTTGCAATGAGAGTAATATGCGCCTCGGTGCAAAAAATTTATTTTGTTAAGTCATGAACATTTTTTTCTTTTCTTCATATAAACGTCCAACAAATGCATGTCCCTCCTAAATATCAGGTAATTCATGGTTGTGAACTCTATAAATTACTTTAATTATCCATCATAAATCATCTTTTAATGATTTGATATAAGCTTGAAAGGATAACCACACTTTTTTGTTAAACTTTGAGTTAAACTATCAACACATTTGTATTTTTCTCTTTTGTCACAATCTAATATTAATTTATTCTTCCTCTCTCTCTCGTGTCTTTTTATCTAATCTAGTAATGATAACCGTCATTTTATTTTTTATACTAATTTTTCTTGCTCAATTTATAACAGTTTCCCGTATATAAAATATCTGAAGCAAAATATAAAATAAATTATAACAATTAATAACAATAATAGGTTTTTACAATATTAATATTAATTATAATTATTAATATCTGATATGTGTCAAAAACGTTGTAGTATCGACGCATGTTTTATCACATAATAGTAGCAGTTTATCCATGTGTGTTAAAATTTATATAAATAAATAAAATAATTTTTTAAAAAAAGTGTATATCGAAAAACATTTTCATAAGTTTTTTGGTTTTACGGAAAAACTTTTTTTAAGGTATTTGTACACACTTTTTGAATCTTCTGTAACAGAAATTTTTTTTAAAAGTTTCCGATTTAAATTTGTACCAAAAATTTTATAAATTTTTTTTTTTGAAATCTTTTATTGAAAAACTTAAATTATTTAGTACATAAATCTTTAAATGGTAAAAAATAGAAGTTGAATTTGAATTTGTAAAATAATAAAATTTTAAGAGTAAATTGATATTTTAAAAATATTGTTGGAGTAAGCTGCATGATAATAGTGACAAATGTTGATTTTGGTGTTCCTGTCATCACCACTCTTACCGTTGGATGTTTCCTACAACCCATCCAGGCAAATGCTATTAATGGAAAACATGAAAGAATGATTTTAAAACGTGTTTTTATCTTCATTAAGTTACAATAAATGGAATGGAATAAATAAAACGAATATTCATCGTTTGTCGAACAGCACAACTCTAAGGTTCGAATGTTCTTTTCTTTTTTTTAATTCGTTTTTTCATGTGTTGTGGAAATTTAATCTATTTTGTAAGACTCAACTTTTCCGCTAATGAATTTGTTATCGTAATAATTAGATAAATGTACTTAACTATTTTCTAATTAGACAAAACTTAGATTCGTTTTAATAGTAGGTACTTTTAATAACTTATAACTTAATTAACTATTACTTTAACAAATTTATAATTTTTTAAAAATTTACTATAATTGTACAATATGTGTATATGTAATTTAATTTTTTTTCTTTCTTAATATATTAAAAAAAATATTAAATGTTACGATAAAAATCAATAAGTAAAAATAATATATATATATATATATATTAAAAAAACTCTTTAATATATTCTACGTTTTATTTTTTTGATTTTTAAGAGGTCACATTTCTGTCATATGAATGATGATTTTTGCAGAAGGTCGTATTTTTGATAAGCGACCAACCATCTATAACTTTTTAGTTTTTTAATTTTTTATTTTAATAAATAAAATAATATAAAAATAAAATAAAAAATTTATATATGCGACATGTAAAAAAGTATGACATTTTAGTATATAAATTTCAATATAAAATATATTAGAGAGTTAAAAAATATAAAAATAAATATCCTAAAAAAATCATATAATATTATTTTTTTAATTATTTTAAACATTTTAATTTATTACCTATAATTAATTTTTTAAAATTAAAATTTTAGCCTTCAAAATCTATACAAAAATCTTTTTTTTTTAATGTTGTGCGCGAAACCCCTTGGGTCGCGGCTTAAAATAAAATCAGTGACGTGATGATGACAGTATTGCACAAGAGAGAATGTAGTAATTTGGTTGCAAAAACAAACGGTGGAAAAAAGGTATCAGTCGTGGACGAGAAACAGCCAACAGATTTGGGACAAAATATAGGTGCGTCGACAAAATTAAGAAATATAGGCACGTCGACAAAATTACGAAATGTAGGCGCGTCGATAAAATTAGGATAACACGTGAATTATTAGCCACTTTATTGTAGTATGAAAACACATTATTTATTGCAATGTGTCAAAAATTATGCTTTTCTATATCTTTTAAATAGCTTTTAATTTTCATAATTATAATTGCTTTAAAATTAAGTTAATAATGCTTTGAATTGTTTTAAATTTGTTTCCACAGAGATTCATCACCCAATATTTCTCTTTTTAAGGTAATTAATATGGTTATTAAAAAAAATAATTAATATGGTATTAGTTTCCAATAATATTTTTCCACGGATTCCTTCTACTTTTTAATGTTATGTTGTTCATTTTGAACTATTTATTCGGGATAAAAAAATTTACTGTAAAAAAAATAGTAATTGAGATCATATCAATAATAAAAGTAAATGCTAATTACATGTTCCTTCTCTCCTTTTTTTTTATTCTTTTTTCTTTTGGATTAATTTTGTGTTTTGATTACTATAATTTAGATATTGTTACTTTTTTAAAAATGAATATTTTTAGGTTTATGTTGCTTTCTTTAGTTTGGATAGTGTATTATTTCTTTTTATTTAGATTTTTATGAAATACTAAAAAAATTCATAGGAAAGTAGTTCTTCATAAAGGTAAACATTCATGAGAAATTAGTCATTCGTAAAGGTACCCCATGTGGCAATGAAACAATGACGTATCATATGTCAGATACTCTTCCACGTCATGAAATTAAATTAATAGAGTTAATAGTCAACTTAATATCATAGACTATATTGACAAGCATTTGAATGAGTTAAAGAGGAATTTAGTTTTTTGACCAAGTCAAAAACTAAAGCGACATCGCCGTATACATTAAGAATTAGGAATTTAGTAACATTTTAGTCTTACTTTGATTAAATTAGGTTATTCATAATTGAGATTTTATATAATTTTATGATTTACTACACGCGTGCGTGGACACACATATATATATATTGCGTTTGATTTGTTAAAAAAAAATAAAAGACATAATAAATTTTATTGTACTATATGTGATGTAAAATCTGACTGTCGTACTTGACAAACTAAGGAACAATGGACTGAATAGAATCTGTAATTGTTGTTTCTTACTAGATCATAAATTAACAAAATATTATTTATTTTTGTACTAAAAAAACATTTTATCTTTCATAGACTTGTCCCCCTCTTATCATTGACTCACCCTCTCATCTATCCCTCTATTTGCCTTGTATTTCTCTCTCATCTCCCTCCCCCATGTATATATATTATTTTTTTCTCTCATCTCTATTGATAAGACCTCAAGTGCTCAATATTATCGCGTAGTAAAAATTATTTTTTCCACAATTATTTTGTTAAGAGTACTAATCTTTTCTTTACTATAATGATTAGCTAAAATAGTAAATGTTGATAATGATTTTTGGTTTAAAATTCGCAATAAAAATAAAGCATTGGGATTGTAGTTTTTCACAATGATGATACGATAAAATTAGCCTTCTTTAAGATATGAGTGTTAAACTTTTAGAAATCAGATAAAAATTATAACTAATATATTCTTTCAAATAACAAAAGTGTATTTTAAACTAATAACCAATTTATTTTCATGATTGATGTACTAGTAAAATCATTTAAGATAAGATATATTTCATGATTTCAAGAAAATCAAAATATATTTTCATGATTTGATTGTCCAATTTTAGGGTCATATATCAAATATATCTTTCGGTATATTATTTGATATCTAAGTATGAATATTATTACTACTAAGATTGAATTAAAAGATCAATACCCATGACAGAAATAAATAGAAATTGTTAGAGTCCATCATTAGAAGGCAAAGAAGATCTCCTCTCATATGATCATACTAGAATCAAAGCTTAAATATAAAAATATTAGAAATATAAAATAACAGAATAAAATAACAAAGTAAAAATATAAAACTAAATATTATAGAAACTATAAAATTTATAAGAGAAATACAAAAACAAAAGCAAGAGTAATTGTGAGTAAGAATCTATATCTAAAGCTGAGTATTTTCGTTCTTTTTGTATTCCTATGTGCATTCAGTAGCTTTAATTACAAGAAACGATCATAATTTTATAGAAGAAAAACGGTTCAGCAGCATAAGATGAGCATAGTATGGTCATTATTGTCAGACAATAATAGGTTCGACAGTAAAAGATTAACATATTACAACCATAATGGTCATTACTGTCTGACATTAATATTTGCTGACTTGGAGTGGCAAATTCTTGTTTTTTCTCGTTCATCCATTATGGCCATTACGGTCAGGCAATAATGCTTGTTGGAACTTTAGTTTCTTTCATTTTTTTTTGAATATGATGCACCTGCACCACTGGACTTTATGACTCTTTTGCATAAAAAATATTCGGTTATTCCTTCATTTCTCGTTGCAATCTAAACAAAACAAAAAAAAGTAGTAAAATAGAACTAAAACGAATTAAAAGTATCAAATTAACCTATCAAACAAAGCTATAAAAACAGATAAATTATAGCTTATCATTTATCTCTCTACAATTTCTCGTGTTTGTTTATATATCTCCACGCTTTCTTTCACTTTTATGATTTTTCATATCTCTCTCTCTCATCTATCTAACTCTTCTCTATCTCTATCTTTCTATATCTATATATTTTTATACGAAGACTTTTATGGTACATTTGAAAATTAATATATTTTGATACTCTCATATTAAATTGCTAATGGTTTAATGATATGTCATTTATGAATGAGTTTTGACTATATTTTTGATTTAACACCGTCAAAATTTTATGTTTTATTTTTTGAGCCTATTTTGAAAGAACATTTTTTGTTATGATTTGAATTAAAATTAACATTTAATTTTCAATTATAAAAACTATTTATTTAATTACTGAACTTTAAATTGAATAGATAAATATATCAAAACTATTAATTTAATCAATTTAAACATATATTGTAGTAACATCTACGTTGACAAATTAAAAAACTTATTAATCAAAATATTTCTATTACCGATACACCTCTTTTTTTAATAACATTGTAAAATTTATATATATATATATATATATATATAGTAGGATAGAACATTTCTCTACCTCAACACCGCTGGTAGCTAAGGACACTTTAGACAAAACAATTACAACTCTAGATCAAGTATCTGAGAGTGAAAAAGAGCAACAAAACCAAAACCTGTGTGGTCTTCAAAGGCAACAAGGTTCGATCAAAACTTCTTTTGTATTACTAGAAAATATGACTCATACTATCATTCTAGGGACACCGTTTATCAACATGATAACACCCTATTTTGTTAATTATGACAATATTTCTTTTAAACCAAAAGAAAATAAAATCATTTTTCCTTTTATTGAAAAATCCATATATATATATATATAGTCATAAACGTTTATTCATAATATTGGAGATTTTACATTATTTTATTTTGAATTAATATAAATTTTTTGTGATGTATTATTCTATTTAGTAGTGTACAATAATTGCGCGTCAAATCAAATGGACTCATACATCACAATTTTAACCTATAATTTACTGACCAATAATTATAGGTAGCTTTTACTTTTCTCTCTGAATTAACCTTGGAATAAATAATTTACTTTTTTATTGTTGTTTTTCTTTTTTACTGAGAATAAATAATTTACTTACCAGTGTCTATCATCATAGTATAAAGCCACAAAAGACAAAGGTTTCACATCATTAAGTACAATAAAAATAATGTCAAAAATGAAATCTGTAAGTCAATAATTGTTTTGGATAGTGCAAGGCAATAATCAGTGCCAACGACAAACCGCGGAACCACAATCTATACTAATTCATAGGTTGTACACAAAAAATATCTGTATATTTTTAGAAAATATTTTTTATTTTAATTCTTTAAAATTCATGTTAATTTCAGTATTAAATATATTTTTAATTTATTAAAAATTTATATTTCAATTTTAATTCATATTAAATAAAAATATAATATTTATTTATTACAAAATTATTATAATACAATTTTAGTTCTCGTTATTAAGTTGACATATATTTTTAAATAAATTTTTTGAAGTATGTATGTAATAATACAAAAATATCCTCTACAGAAAATGAGTTCATAATTTATTTTTTTTAAATTGAAAGAAAATTAAATATATTTTATTTTAATAAGAATAAAATTGTTTGTTAGACAATTTTGCATGTACTAAAAGTTATATATTATTTTATAGAGACTGAAATTGAAATATTGAAATTTTATAGAGATTAAAAATATATTTAATCGTTAATTTTATTAATAATTAACGAAGATTACTAAAATTAATATCTTATACACTTTTATTTAATATTATTAATCTTTATAAATTTAAATAATATAATAAATGATTTTAAATTTATGTAATAATTTATACGAGCATTGTTATGATATTAACTTTGAAACCAAACAAAAAAAAAGTAAAAAAAATAATATAAAATTAAAAAAAATAAAAATGATTAAGAGAGATATTGAAAGAAATTCGAACCACACCAATTTTACTTGAATAAAATTTATTTTAATTTCCCCTAAATGTAACAACTGAAATCCAATTTCTTGCTAGTCTTGAAAAGCATCATCAACATTAGCCAGAGCTCCAATGTGTCTAATACATATCAAAAGTGAATAAAAAAAATGTAGAGATTAAATTTAAAAAGTCATAATTTTGTAGTGATTAAAAATATGTCATCCAAAAATAAAATATAATGTAATGTCTTGTCAATTTTAAATTTACTTTTTGTTATAAAACTTGATCAAGCGTTTATGATTTATTTATAAAATAAATTATAAAATAGAAGACTATTGAATATTAAATTTACGAAGAAAGAGGTAAAATAGTTTTAAAAAATAATAACATATATGTATGTATAAATATATTATAGGCCGATTTGCTAATTTACATCTATTCTAATTTTTTTAGTGTAAATTAATTTAGTTATAACTAAAACTTTGTCAAAACACTTCTAAGGATTAATATACTAATTCTTTTTTTATTAATTAACTTAATAGTTAGACTCACACATTTTGTGTGTAGAGAAAATGAAAAAAAATATAAGATTCAAATTCAAAATCCTTTGCATTAAATTGTACTTACGAAATTGTAAGTTGCTAATTATATATATATATATATATATATATATATATATATTATTTCTGCCCAACTATTTTATAAAACAAACAAGACAAATGCTAATAATTATTTTAAAGAAATATGCTAATAAATTAAATATAGAAATATTGACATGAAAATGGTGAATTTTTTCTTTCAAAATTTAAAAATTATTTCAATTAATCCAAAAGTTTTATTTTTGTTTTTCCAATATGTACCTTCATGATCAGGGACTTGTTAACAACAGCCAACAAGCAACCATGTCCACATAATGAACTCCACTCAACTTTGTGAGAGTGATAGTATTTGTTTCCACAGTGGTGTTGAAGCCAAAAATATCTAGTCTAGAGACAAATATCTAAATTTCAAAATCAGTTTTTAATAAATAAAAAAAAAGGGTAGTAATATACATAACTACTTTTACAAAATCAAGCATATTGTCAAATTGAAAATTATGTACCAGAGTTGAATCTGAGTGCAAGTATGTCCACATATGTCAGCCCAGCCATCACTATCAAAATCTCCTCTAGGAGACAGTAAAGGCCCATTGGCATTTGATAAGATTTTGATGACATGGCAGGAACTTGACCACAAAATCTCCATTCATCTTGCGTTAAGATGTTTGCCCGTATATTAAAAATTTTAATAATCGTAATAAAAAAATTATTTTATCAAATTATATATCTTAGTTATTGATGTATTTTTCAAATTATGTATATAATAATATGGAATAATATTATAAAAAAAATAATTAAAACTATATTAAAAATTATTTTAAAATAATTATTTTTTTATTAAAATGGCATTAATTATGAGAAGGAGTTAACCTTATTATTGTTGTTGACATCTTCCATAATAACCACTTGACGATCAATAGTAAAGCACTGACCGCGTTGGTTGTATTGTCCTTCTCTGTACAAGTACAAATCAGTGTAAATTTGTTATCGATTTTAAATCTCTTAAACTCTCAAATGATCTTACAGTTATAATTCATATAATAATTATAAAAAGTAGATGATATACATATTAAACCTATTAAAATATTTTATATAATAATAATAATAATAACTACCAAGACTTCATGTGAAAAAAACATTGACTTTGGCTGTTATTACCAATAAGAAAGTTTATCCCATTGTAATTTCTTTTTTTATGGAATTCAATGATGAAACTCATATGTTCTTTCACGGTCGGTTTAATATTCATAAGTCTAAGACAAATTTTATAATAAGTCACTTTATAAATACGAAATGATAAAATAACAATTAAAAGTTTTACAAAAATAAATAAATAATTTTTAAGCTACACATATATGCTAAAAAATGATTTAATATATGACAGTATTTATGATTTTTAAAATTATAATAATTTTTTTAATTGTTTTAATTTATATCCTTAGCATTGTAAAAAAAACATCAAATTGTAATTTGGATTTGAACAATGGACAAAAAATTTCAAAACATTACACTATAACAACAAAACTAACAAGTTATTATAAATAGATTTCTAATTTAATTAATAATAACATAATTTATTTTGCTTTTCTCGCTGTAAAACTTTGATTTTTTTTAGGTTTTAAACTCTCATCTTAGTGACTTGTGTCTTGAGCTGACCCTAACTACTCTCAATCAATATAGTATACGTGCACATATTATAATAATTGGATCTCTTAAACATATGCTAATTAATTCAATCTCTAACTCATATGTGTGGCAAATTATCATATGTTGGAAGAGGTTGATCCATCCTTTATAAAGGGATTTCCATAACTTCTTAAATGATTAGTCTTGACTTATGATAAGGGATACATTGGAGAACAAATAAATAAAACTAGTTTAATTAAGATTAAAACATAAATAGTTAAATTATTAATTTAATTATATTTTAATATCTTAAAAATGTCCGCTATATGCATGTAATTTGCCACGTATGGATTACATTAGTGTTTTTTGGCAACCAAGATTCTATGAAGGACTAAAATTGAAAAAAAATTAATCTACGAGGACTTAAATCAAAGTTGTTCTATATTACTGGCACCAAAAACATTATTAATATATGATTTGTTTTAAATTATGAATAAAAATTAATCAAATAAAATTAATCTATTTAATTTTAATTTAATTTTTTTTTGAAATAATCACTCTTAATAATTAAATTGTCATTTTATTAGAGAGAGAAATTAAATTGATGACCTTTTATCAGTTCAATCACTTTAAAAAAAAACTCTCGAATCTACTTTTCTTTGACCCACATTTAATAATATTGATTCTTAACAATCAAGTTAGGTTCTTACCGGACTACATAAGTCAAATCAAGGCTTCTACCATCTTTTAATTAGTAAAAAATAAAAAATAATTTGCACCCTCTCTAAACTAATACTATATTAAGCGTTCATCGATTCAACACCACCGATGTTCAATTAAAAAATAAAGAAAATGCTAAAAAGTAACACAACTAGTCACACGTAGGAATAGACTATACAATTTTTTAGGAGTTTATGATTTGATTTATTAGTGCGATACGATATATTTAATAAACAAGTTAGTTTTGGTCTATTAGATCTGATAAATCAATATATATATATATTAACATTGTTATTTGTTAGTAATTTATTATTTATTTTTAGATGATGATAATGTTTTTTGTTTATTGTTAATTATGAAATTTATTTTATTTTATTTGTAATTTTTTAAAAAGACTTGTTGCAGTTTGCTATAATGGAGTTCATTTTGTTTCTTTGTTATTTTTGGATTGCAGACTTGTTGATTATAATTTTATTAATTTTTTTTATATTTATTATTTTATTAACTTTCTTTATATATAAATAAAGACTTAATTTAGTGTATTTAAAAAACATATGATAAGCTGTAGACCAAATTAACTTAGGTTTAAAAAATAATCGTAGGCAAGACTCATATCTTTTAAAGTCTAATCTGACCATATTCTCACCCTTAATTATAACCGCGCGTGTTCAATAAATAAATAAAAATATTAATAAATACTCATAAAACACTTATTAATAAATCCGAAAAGAAAATATACTATTATTAAAAAAAATTGTCCGTCTTAAAATGTTAAAAAACAATCTTGTTTATTTAAATATTTTATTTTTATTTACTTTTTAATTTTCTTAATAGGTGAGAAAAAGAAAACACCACATATTATATGGAACAAGGCAACTAGCAACAAAAAAAATGTTAAAAGAAAAACATACAACTATATCACGATTGTCTTTATATAATAATTGATTACACGTTTCATTAGAGCATTCAATTCCATGTAGACAATCGATCAAACAAAGACAAACAACCTTTGAACGCACTACTGTCGTCCATTTCCTCAATGAAATAAAAGCAAAAGATAAACAGAACCAACAATAAAAATATTTGAATCACCTTGACTCCATATCCAACATCCGCAAATTAACAATATAAACCGAGCCAAATTTTCTTGATCCCAAATTGATAGATTCCTCTGCCACTCCCAACACCAAAACCACCTGTCCCAATGCCACATCTGATCCACACTCACATCCTGTTCAACAACAAGGAAATAAAGGTAGGGATATAAAATAAAACCTAAAGAAAGGGATAAGGTAACTAACTACTTCTCATACAAACAGCCACCACATAAAACAAATAAAACAACCACCAATGATTACACTCCACTCAACTTATTGTGAGAGTGACAGTATTAATTGGTGTTGAAGCCAAAAATATCTAAACACAACACAAAATATCTGGTTTCAAAAACAGTTTCTTAACCAAAAAAAGTACTTCACAGAATTACTTCAACCACAAAATAAAATAAAATAAAGTATATTAAAAAATTGCCAGCGTGTGCTTGCGTGTCAAATTGTAAAGTTCCAGAGTTGAACCTGAGTCTCAGAAATGTCCATGTCAGTCCAGTCTTCAATTCCATAATCTGTTGTTGAACGAGGAGGAGACATCAAAGGCTCATTCGCAATGCTCAAAAGCAAATAATTGAAATCTTCATATTCTGAAGAAACCGTGGGAACTAATTGGTCCAAATACACACCTTGTTGTTGTTGCATACAAGGCTTATTATTGTTGTCTCATCTTGATCATCGCAATTATCAAAAGTACTATAACACTGCTGGTTATTAATTTCATCTTCAGCTGCAATCATTTCAGCAGCTTTCATAGCCGCTTTTCTTATCACCACCGCATCCGTGGATTCCGGCAACGTTAACCGCCATGCTGAGTCAGCAAAGTTAAGACAAGCAGATTTTCCACGAAGAGCGAGTGACGCAACGTCGTGTGCACGTGCATCCATTTGAGGCGTTGGATATGTTCCAAGCCAAATCATAGAGTTAATGGTGTTTGGAACACGCATTTCTCAAAAACTTCATCATCACCATTTCAAACTATCACCAAATTTCCATTTTTAATCACCACAAACCTTCCCAAGGTACCCCAACACTTAAGGTTTATAAAACAATGTTAAAAACTTGAATTTCTGAAAAATACGAATCTGTATTCGACTACAGCTACCTTGTATTCGAATACAGAAGCTAAAACAGTGAAAAATCAGCATTCTGTATTCGAATACGAGGCCTTCGTAGTCGAATACAGATGCGAAGTCAGTGGCAAAAGTTGCAAATCTGTATTCGGCTATAGAGGGTTGTAGTCAAATACAATGGTTAAAACAGAAGCAAAAATTGCAAATCTGTATTCGGCTACAAAGGGTCGTAGTCGAATATAGATGCTAAGTCAGTAGCAAAATTGGAAAATCTGTATTCGACTACAGGGGCTCGTAGTCGAATACAAGTTCGAAAACTTAGGGAAAACAGAAGCTTTGCAGGTTGTATTCGAATACACTCAATGCCGTATTCGAATACACCTTCGAAATCAGTGAATTTTCCTGAAACTTCAACACATTTTCAAAACCTTTTCTTTTGAAAATCCAACCCAACACCAAAATCATAATTCCCCTCTTTTAAAACCTCAACTCAGAACATTTTTCATCAAATACCAACAACAGATTTTTCATAAAAATACTTCCACCATTTTAAATCCCTTTTCATTTGAAACAACCATCAACACTAGATTGTTTAACAAAACACAGCAAAACACAGATTTACTCAAACCAGAATAACCTCACTGATTTTTAACAAAACAAAATCAGAACCAGAATCATCATTCAACGCTCACAGAATGATTTTCAAAACATAATACAATGTTTTTCACAATCATAAACCAAATATCATTCATCACACATGCATTTACAGCCCTAAATGAAATCTAGAAAGTTGGAAGGTGCCCTTACCTTAGTTACGTTCGCTTAGCTCGTACGCTTCTGCGACAAAAGCCGACGATACTCCCGTTCGCGTTCGCCGCTACGAAAATTAGTTCTTTAGCTCCGTAACGATCAGAGGAATGACTTTCGTACTCGAAACTTTCTGATTCGACACTCAGATTTTCCAGAACGATGACTTTTAAGTAAACTGTTTTTCTTCACCAACACTTAGAAAATTAGAAGAAGAAGAAGATAAAGCAGAACTGGCGCGTAGAGGAAAGAAGGAAAAGCTTCTTACTTAAATATCCACATAAAGCAACTGACACAGCAGAGGAGAGAGGAATTGTTTCCTTTTTCACAAATATCTACGCCACCTCACCAATTCTTATATCAAAATATCTTTTGATCCTCCAGCACTTAACCCGTTTCCGTCGAAATTAGCAGAGAATATCTTAATTAACGGTCCGATAATTTAATTACTCAAAATTAAATTAATTCATCCATTATCCAATAATTTTAATTCCACCTCCAAAACAATTAATTATATATATATATTTACACAAAATATACATATATTAAATATTACACCGATATTCCCAAAATACCCTTAAAATCAAATCTGAATTTAATTTTAAATTCAAGGGTCTTACAGATAACATTATTGACATTTTAAGACATGAATGATCAAATCATTACTTAAAATTAAATAAATGATCAAATTAGAAAAAAGAAGATAAATGACTGAATTGTTAATGAAAATAGGTTAATGGACAATGATATATATTTTGCCTATTTTTATTTATAATTTTATGCTACTTTGCAAATCATAACATTATTTTTTAAAGGATTTGATTGATCATATACACAGTCAATGTAAAAAAAATTAACTCTGTCAATTAATTACGACTTATAAAGAGTCATGTTCATATATAGTTGTGATGTGTTAACAAAATAAAACTTTTTACACTCACATTACATGTCAATTAAACTTTTTTTTGAAATAATATGATTTTTTTATAATTAAAATATATCAAACGATAATTACTACCTTTGTCAACAACCATAAACATCACACAAAATACTACATTTGAATCTTTTTACCATTTTAAGCCGAAAGAGATGACCATGTTCACTACAAGTAAACTTCTGTATACATACGAAAAATTATCCATGGATCTCAGTTCGTGAATAAATTATTTAATATCTACAGAAAAATCGTGAATAAATTTGTAATTAAATAAATCAATTTTTTTAATTGGATTCCACGGTTATTGAGTATTACAAGGTTAAATTCCATTACCAAATAAAAAAAGAGAAGAAAACTATGATATTGAGTATTGTAACTACATAGAGAGTGTGATAGAAGGGTTATTGGCAAAAAAAAAATGGGCAATTTTTTTTTTGTATTTTTCTATTTTTGGTATCCTTAGAGTTTTTTTTTTTGCATTTTTTTTTTGCCAACCCTTAATTTGGGTCTTTTAGAATTTTTTTTAAGTTGATTTGTGTTGAAGCAACGTGATTTATATATGAAGTGAAATATGTTATTAGATTGACCAATAATAATGTGATAGACAATATGAAGTATGTTTACATTTGCATCAAATTCATTATTGTTTCTCATATAGTGTAATACAATATTTTAGAGTTATTTACGTATATTGAAATAATTGATGTAAAAAGAATGAATGGTAATGGAACTGGTTTTGACAATTAGTTTGAGTTTGGAGAATAGTATTTTCAATTTGAACTTTGAGTAATAACTTGTTTGAAGTTTGTATAGATATCTTATTTGATATGTAAAATTATTTTCGCTTTATCAATTCCATCGCCCCTCCATTCTTTGTTTGTCCTTCAAAATATGGATGACTACCACCCAGATCGTAGTTGGGTATATGATAGACTTTGTGCTCAACGAGGGGGGTTGAAACCAACCTTCACAAAAGGTGTTGAAGAGTTTATAACGAAGGCAATAAGTCGAAATCAGTTTGCAAAAGATGGTGGCATCATATGTGTGGTGGTGTATAGTCTGCAAGTGAAGTCAAAGTTCACTTGTGTAGGTGTGGGTTCCAACCAAATTATTCGTATTGGACTGAGCATGGTGAAGAAGCCCCACATATTGACCCAGAAAATGTTCCAAGTAGTAGTGAATATATGGATAACGAAGATCCATTTACGTTAATGCAACATATGGTCGATGATGCATTTGGTCCTACGTATGACTTCCAAAATATGGGAGACGATGGCAACGAGGAAGAGCCCCTAAATGATGATGCTCAAGACTTTTATGATTTGTTAACTGCTGCAAACAAACCCTTATATGAGGGGACTTCTGATTCAAAACATTCAATATGCGTGAAACTTTTAGCTGACAAATCAAATGGAATGTTCAACTATTGTGTTACTAATGTTGCAGGAGCAATCCCATAAATTAACTTTAGAATGTTGGTTTGACAAATTTGGTGTAAGATTATGTTATATATCTTGTTAATGAGTTCAACTATTGTGTGGATACTAATTAATACATTATATGTTATTTGTAATGTAATGTTGCAGGAGAAAGTTGCTTGGTTACCCGAGCACAATTTTCAGATTAAGAATATCTTCAATACAAAAGGATCAATGCGTCTTTCTAATATATTGATGCATTTGAGAAAGAAGCGCAAATGTCCAACTTGGATGGGCGAAACTGTTTGGAATGATCTTGAGAAGATATGTATGGATCTTTCGTATAAGGATATATCAAATCGAGCTAAGAAAAAGCGTGCTTCTTCTAAATGAGGAGTTGTCCATACTGGTGGATCTATATCCATTGCTGAAGATACCATTCAGATGGTACACTTTCTATGTCAAAGTCTTCATTGTATAACCGTTTAATGTTTGACTCAAGGACATGCATACTATTTGCTATTTTTATTGTTTTGCTGTGTTGTTTTTTTGTGTTGCTGTTTGAAAATGCATAGAGCTATTTTGCTGTTTTCCTTTGCAGGTGAAATGTGGTTCTCTTCTTATTCACTGTTCTACTATTTTATTTTTATTTTTTGTAAGGCTGAAGAGTTAGGTAGAGACCCCACATTAAATGCGGTATTTTTAAAAAGTCACATTAAGAAGAAGGACAATTCTTGGGTTGATGAAAGAGCAAAAAAAACATATGTAAGAAATATTAAATCATTCATTCTTTCATTTGTATTTCTTGTAAAAGTAATTTGATTATGTTACATTATTTTCTATTTGAGCAGGAAACATTTGAAGGTAAGTTGCAGCATGCCTCCAAAGGTGGGGAAACATCTAGTAGTTGTAGCCAAGTGGTTAATGCCGAAGCTCACTTGGATATATGGATCCAATCTGTTGGGGGAAAGAATAAAGGCGCATCTATGGTGTTGGAGATAGATCTTCGCTTTATAGACCATGTGTCGCAAGTCTAGTCCCAGATTCTCGTCCATCTAGAGGTTGCATCATTGTCTTGTTTCAGCACTCTAACAAGATAGATGCACAGATAGCAGCATTTGAGGAGCAAGCAAAAGCGATAGAACATGAGGCACGAGAGGCACATGGGGAGCTAAGGAAAACAGAGCAGCGTCAACAAGAGGAATTTCAACGAACAGAGCATTGCACTATAGAGTTCCAGATGCAACTAGCAACATTGGCAAAAAGTGTTGCTTTCATACAAGTTGAGATCTCTCGTCGACGTCGTCATCCAGATTATGATGAGGATGAGTCTAACGATGATGACGACGGGGAGTAATACTAATTTCTATATCAGTTTCATTTAGTAGTTATGATTACATCTTTTGCTTAGACTTGTAGGCATTATTTATATATATTCTTACGATAGTGTCGTTATGTGTATTTTGAAACTTATGGTAATGACAATGTACTTATTTTGAGAATTATAGTAATGTAAATTGTCCTTATTTTGAGATTTGTGGTAGTTACGATGTATATTTTGATAACAATATTTACATAATATTTCACTTTATTTTGACAATAATGTTTTGTTATGCTTACAATTTATTTTAAAAATACATTAAAAAACATACAGCAAACAGTAAAACAACAAAATAGACTAAAAATTATTTATTGATTACCCACGAAAATTCCATGAGTAAACGATACATAATTTGAATGTTTTTATCCATGCTCCTTTCGTGATTAATTTACCCACGGATATGTCATGGATAAAAATATAAATATCAAATAGAAAATAGTAGAATTTTTTACGGATTGTGTGTGAATAATGTTACATGTGACTTTTTCGTGGGTAAGCATTTACGTCAATTATTTTACGTTGTCTATGAAATTGCCGTGGAAAAAGACAAAATGTGTCATAGATAACAACAATTTTTCTTGTAGTGATTGTTAAAAAATCTCAACTACTTTATGATATAAAAATGCAAGATAATATTTTTTAAATGATGCATAAAAAATACGAGACAAATACTTCTAATTAATATACATAAAAATTTACTTGATAAATATTTGTTATCGATATATAAAAAAATACTTTACAAATATTTGATACTAATAAATATTAAAAAATAAACCAGACAAATATTTTTTTATATCATACAAAAATATTAGACAAATATTTATTTGCTTTAATAGATATAAAAAATATAAAATAAATTTTTGTTGTTAATAAATAAAATAATATTTTCATTTAAAATTTGAATAAAACACTTTGTAAAATATAACGATTTGAATAAAAATACAACGATAGAATACATGTTTTTTGTTTTTTTTGTTTTAGTGTTAGCGATATCCAAAATAGGATAAAAAGTAAGTTTTATACCCTACCTTGTTATTTGCATAAATATCCAAAGGTTGGAGTGTTAGCGGGAGACACCTTTTCTTTTCTAGGGAGACACTTCTCTGTCTCGTCTAGATGCCAAAAAAAAAAACAATAAAAAGAATTATATCCACGCAAACATTTTTCAATGCAATAAATACAGTAGAAGGAAGTAAGTCGGCACAAACATTTTAGAGTAACCATGAATCCATGATCCACATAAACATTTGTACCTTAGTTTTCGTTAACTGTCATCAGCCTCACATATGTAATAATTTGGATACCTCTTGATCTAAACGCTCTCAATTCTCGATCTATTTTATTTTTCTTAATTTAATTTTTTAATTTATTTTATCTGTATAAATCATGCATATAAAAATTTATATAAATTAAAAATTATTTGATATATTAATAAAATACATCACAATTAATATTAAATTAATTTTTTTTGTCTGTATAAATCATGCATATAAAAGTTTATATAAATTAAAAATTATTTGATATATTATTAAAATACATCACAATTAATGTTTTATTAATTTTATTGAACATTATTCATCTTCATAAGTCTCAATAATATATAAAATGTAGAGTCGTCTTAATATTTTTGAAGACTGTGTTCAAATCAATAAATCTAACCCTTAAAATCAAAAATCATAACATTAAGATTCAAAATTGTAACATTTAGTGTTGGGTGGTGGTCCTACTAGACTGGAGCCACTAGTGGTGGGGAAACTAGACATTTAGGATTTGTTTAATTCTCTTTCCAAAAATTATTTTTTAATTTTCAAAAATTTAAAAATAGAAAAATCTATTTAATTAACCATTTTATAAATAACACTTTTAAAAATTAATTTTTACTTTTTAATTTTGAGGATTAAAAAAGAAGAAAAGTTAAAAGCAGTTTTACTTTTCAATTTCTGAGTTTTAAAATGAAAGAAAAAACGCAAACAAAAAAATTTCCAACAATTATTTTATTTCACACGATGTTTTTCTAATTTATTTATTTTTATCTATTTATAAATATATTTAAATTGATTTTTTACTGAATTATTTCATATTATTTAGACATAATTCAAAAATATAATTAATTTAATTAAATCTTAATGTGCAACAATTTACGAAGATATTTTTATTGAATTTATTTAGAAATCAATTGCATGCCTAAGAGCTTAATAAATAAATTATATTCAAATAATTTTTTCTTAACTCTTGCCGTCAGAATTTTATGAAATATGGATACAAATATGACGGTATCCATACTGGCACCAGTATGGGTACATATTATAGTATTTTAAATTTTTTTTATGAATTTTTATATAATTTAAATAAAAAAATTAAAAATTTCAATTTACAATATAATATCACAATAAAAAGTCATAAATTGTGTTTAGGTAATTACAAATAATATCATGTTAATACGTAAGAAAATTATTAATTTTACTTTTAATAAAATAATGAGAAAAAAAAAGAATACGGTATGGAAGCAGCCAAATTTTTTTGACTAAAATTTTCGACATATTTTAACCATATATAATATTGTTTGTTCTTATAGTGCCTTATGTAAAATGTGTAAAATAATGAACAAATAAGTAAATAAATAGAACATCGACTAAAATAATTAAAACTAAAATTAAAAATTCCAGCTAAATTAGAGTTTTACATATTAAAGTATATTACTATATATTTTTTAAATTATCAAGTTTTCTTTTGAATCAATAAGCTATGATGAGGTTATTAATTCAACAAATTATCATGTTTTTATAAATATATGGATAATAAAACAAATTTTGCTTATGTTGAGTTTTGAAATTATAGTCTAAAAATAAATTTATTAAACAAGATTTTTTCTTTTCTAATCTCTAAAATAATTTTTGAAAATTAAAGTGAACAATAATGGATAAGTGTTTATTAAAATCTTTTAATAAAAATATATTTATTAATTATGCTAAAATATTTTACTTGTATTTAAATGTTTTTAGTTGAATTTTTCTATCTTTTTACTTTTATTATTTAGGCTAAATAGCACCCGTGGTCCATTAACTTAATTTCAGTTAAAGTTTTAGTCTTTTATCTTTTTTTCTTTCCGATTTGGTCATTTGTTTTAATTTTAAGTGACAATTTGATCTTTTATGTTTTAAAATGTCAACAATGTTACCTTTTTTTTTTTTACAAAAGTTCAAAAAATTCATCAAAATTTTCAATCAAAACCCATAATATTAATTATATTCTTCAATATAATACAAAATTCATCAAATTCGATACTCAAATATTCAAATAAACTCATATTTTCATCTATAACAACAACAAATAAAGAATGAAAATATGAGTTTATTTGAAGATTTGAGTTATGAATTTGATGAAATTTGTATTATATTAAAGAATATAATTAATTTTATAGGTTTTGGTTGAAAATTTTGATGAATTTGTTGAATTTTTGTAAAAAAAAAGGATATTATTGTTGACATTTTAAAACAAAAAATATCAAATTGTCACTTAAAATTAAAATAAATGACCAAATCGGGAAAAAAAAAGATAAAGGACTAAAACGTTAACTGAAATTAAGTTAAGAAAACACACGTGCTATTTAGCCTATTATTTAATATAAGAGAAACAGATTTTGAAAATTGTATTACCAAATAGTTTTTTTTAATTTTCTATTCAAAATCTGTTTTAAAAAAAATTAAATTATGAAATAGGTTTTTTCTTTTTCTCATATCTAAAACTGTTTTTAAAATAAGTATTTTAAACAAATTTTTTCTTTAATTTTATTTTTCAAAACAATTTTTAAAATCAAATTTATAAAATAATTTTTATGGAAAAATATTTCAAACATGTCGTCGATGCTAAAATCAATTGTCACACTTTGGCATTTTTCTAAATTAAATATACTCAATTCCCTAAAAACTATTTCTCAATCCAATCGAACTCTTTGGATGATGAGCTGCTGCCACATATACATTGACAATCCATTTGTCTTCTTAGTGAGGTCAACAATGACACATGTTGATTATTTAGTCCCTATAGTATATTCATCAATATAGTCTCTAAAGTTTCACAAAATACAACAATTTAATTCCAATCTTTAATCTTATATCTTCTCTAACTTATTCGAATTTTTATATTGCAAATTAAGCAGAGAGTTGCAAACAAATTAAAGGGGTGGAGTCATGGGTCATTAGGTAGAGAGGCAGGATAAAAAAGGAGTGAGAGGGTTGCTGATATCACTTTTTAGGGATGAAAATGTTGTTTTGTAGAACAACTAACAAATACAAGGGTCAAATTAGGAAATGAGTTCTACACATGTTATATGAAAATCAATCTTCAATGTGATTTTTTTAATCGGTGTGCACCCATAATTTGTTCTTTTATTTTTATAGATGAATATGAAAGTTATATGATTGTAAAACAGTGGCTACTTATTGTGATTTTATATTTAGCATTTTTTTAATTTATTATACACAGTAACCAAATCATTTTAAGATTTCAATTATGCTTAAGCTTCTTTGTTTAAGATCGACTGCGAACGTCGCAGTTATAGTCATCCAAACAACTGAGGCAAGAACTAAATTAATCGATATCATGAATATGGAGAAATAGCTTAGAAACTTAGTAGGTTTTCCTTCCTCCAAGCAATTTTTTTGAAGATTTTTCATTTATTTATTTATAAGAAAAAATTACTTTATTGTTTAAATGATTTGTTTATTTTTATTTAAGATATTTTTTTAAAATATTATTAATGAGTATTTAATATTTAATAGTTTTTTATTCATAAGAAAAACATTATTTTGTTATTTATAAGTATCATACTTAAATTTTATATATATTTTTTTTAAAATTTAATATTCATTATTACAAGTAATACAAATTTATAAAAAATAATTTTATTTTGTTGACACTTTTGAATAATCATATTTAGTTATTATAATTAGATGAGCAATAGAAAATAATTCTTTTTATAAAAAAATTATTCAACTATTAATTAAAAGATTAAATATCCTTATACACGTCAAATCGACTCATATATTATATTAATAATTCATTGAAAATAGTCAAAAAGTTAGAACCAGAAAATGTGTACATTAATGTTAAGGTTTTTTTTTTTTTAAATTTTTTCTCGGATAAATGAGATTGAGGTAGTAATAGTCTAGAACAATTCAAGTGATAGTTGAGAAACAAATTTAACTATTTAAATATGAGATTAACTATTATGAGTTCAATTTTTTTTACATCTTAATACATCCAAACCCTTAATGAATATGATTTTAAAAATAATATTTTAATAAAATTAAATATATTTAATAATTTAATGATTGTGTGATTGATTAGTTATATAAATTTTTTATAAAGTGTATAAATAAATTAAATAAATTAATTTTATATATAAACCCTATGTTACCTTTCCCAACTTCTATACAAAGACTAAAGGAAGGTGTAAGGTTTTGCGGTTTTGGCTATATATATATGAAACAAACAACCACCACACAAGTTTTTCACCACTAAAATGTATTGAGAATGACAGTTGTTTCCACAGTTGTGTTGAAACAAAAAATATCCAAACACAGATGTCCTTTCAAAATCAGTAACAGAAAATAGTAACTTAAAATAAATAAAGCATATTAAAAAATTGCCAGCGTGTGCTTGCGTGTCAAATTGTAAAGTTCCAGAGTTCAACCTGAGTCTCAAAAATGTCCATGTCAACCCAGTCTTGAATTCCATAATCTGTTGTTGAATGAGGTGGAGACATCAAAGGCTCATTCGCAAAGCTCAAAAGAAAATCATTGAAATCTTCATATTCTGACGAAACTGTGGGAACTAATTGTTCCAAATACACACCTTGTTGTTGTTGCATACAAGGCTTATTATTGTTGTCTTCATCTTGATCATCACAATTATCAACAGTACTATAACACTGCTGGTTATTAATTTCATCTTCAGCTGCAATCATTTCAGCAGCTTTCATAGCCGCTTTTCTTATCTCCACCGCATCCGTCGATTCCGGCAACGTTAACCGCCATGCTGAGTCAGCAAAGTTAAGACAAGCAGATTTTCCACGAAGAGCGAGTGATGCAACGTCGTGTGCACGTGCAGCCATTTCAGGCGTTGGATATGTTCCAAGCCAAATCCTTAACTTATTGTTAGGAACACGCATCTCACAAACCCATTTGTTATTGTCCCTTGCCCTTATTCCTCTGTAGATAGGGTGTCTTGTTTCCTTGAATACTTTTCTCCCTGATCGCTTCTTCGGTCGTGCGGATGCTAATATAACTTCTTCATCTGATTGAGGTGGGAAAGTTGTTTCAGATGATGAAGAAGTTGTAGGGTTCAACTTATCAAACGTTGCTATGGAAATATTCATAAGAGATTATTAATTAAGTTGGTTGGTGACGTGTAGTGTAGTGTTTTTTTGAGAGAGGAAATATGTTTTTTTTTTCTTCTTTTAAAATATCTTTAATCTCAATAATGATATTAGAGAGTGGGTTGAGGCGAGTGAGGTTATTGCAGTTGCAGTGAGTAAAGAAAGTAAGGAAGTGAGTATGTGTAATGTGGAGTTTATATAGGTTTTTGCTATTTTGACGCGTGAATGAACCGCGTAGGTGACACGAAGAAGAGGACAAAAGGCTACTTAACTTATTATCTCTACGTGGGCCAGTGTAAAGGAGCCCAACAAGGCAACAACGTTCATTACAACCAATTACTTGCTTCTTACTATTTCTAGTAAAGTCTTCCAAAAGAAAACTATACTTAAGTCTGATTTATAGTGGTTTTCTTTCCAGAAAAACATTTGTTTTGGGACCCATCTCTGAGCGAGATTAATTTTAATTCTACTTCCCCCTTCCGCAAACATTTTCTTATAGTCACTAATTAATTATGTTAAATTTTTTTTACACCTTCTTCAAATATTAAATTTTGATATCTTGATTCTTTAACTTTTTTTTAACTCTTAACTAAAATTAGTAGAAAATTCAAAATTTAAAGTTAAATATCTATGTATCAATGTGCTCACAACTATTAATTAAGTTGTACTTATGTCATACTATTTAATTTTTTAAAATTGTTTTTTTTAGGCTAATTATGCATACCAAAGATAATATTCAATTTTTCTATATTACTCCACATAACCAGAATGAGCATCTTATAATGCAAAATGATCTAATTATAAATCATAATAATCTTATTATAAACCAGAATGATAATTTGATAAATCAGAATAATCTTGTTATAAACTAAAATGATTTTTTATCAATCTAGAGATCATTCTGAAGATCAATCTTCATGTTTGGGTTTGCAAGTAGGCCTTCAAATCTTGACTTTTGATTGCTCATTAAATGTTGGAAAGACCATGTGCGAAATGCCAACTAATTTACTACATGTTGCTCTTCCAAAAACATCCCTTTTGTCAATTGTTCTTGAATTGAATAACTAGAATATTATGGTGAATGTTCTTCCACCATTCTTTAAACAAATGACTTAATAAATGACTCAATCTTGAAATAATTTTTCTTCAATGTTGATTCTTGTCATTTTGTTGAACTGATATGAGTATTTATAAGTGCAATGAACTTGTTCATCATGAGAATATTCTTTCATAACAATTGAGAATATACTTATGCACTTGTTGATGGTTTCTTGCTTGTTCACTTATGCAATTCACGCTCCTTAAATAAAACTCAAGTGCAATCATTAGTAGATCACCATTCATAAAACTTAAGCATTTATTTCATAAGGTTTGTTGTGATTAAAACATATATCAAAAATGTTTTTATCTCAACAGGTTTTGAACATTTGAAGTCGGAAAACGATTTGTCAAATAGACAGCACAAGAAACTGCTTCATATCAAAACTAATTTGACATCATTTTGGATTTTACTATGCATCTTGCCATGTTCAAAATAGTTCTATTCTTTCTCACAGCTACTCCATTCTGTTGCGGAGATCTTGGAACTGTCAACGAACCATGAATTCCATGAGTTTCACATAATTCATTAAACTTTTTCGAAGTGATTTCACCTTCTCAATCATATCTCAAAGCTTTGATTTCATGACTGCTTTCCTTTTCTACAAGAGCTTTGAAGTTCTTGAAAGCAACAAAAGCTTCTAATTTTAGCTTTAAGAAATAAATCCAAGTTTTCTACTAAAATCATCAATAAAGAGAATGAAATATTTACTCTTACCAAATGAAGATGGATTAATTGGCCCACACAAGTTGATATGCACAAGTTGCAGTGGTTTAGTTACTCTTCATGGGGCTTCTTTAGGGAAACTTTTTCTAGCTTGCTTGCCAAGAAGACAACCTTCACACAATTGTTTTGGATGATTGATTAAGGGCATCCCTCTCACCATATTCTTTTCTCCCATAATTTTAAGTGCACCAAAGTTCAAGTGACCATACCTCATATGTCAATGCCATGCTTCATCTTGGACACTCATAGCTTCAAATATTTTGCTTCAGTAGTTCTTAGGTTCAAGATAAACATTCTATTTTTCGACATAAGAACCTTAGCGATTAAACTGTTATTTTGATCTCTAAGCCAAAGATGTTTATTTTTCATGAGAATTT
This sequence comes from Cicer cuneatum, assembly GCA_037974295.1. Classification (NCBI taxonomy): domain Eukaryota; kingdom Viridiplantae; phylum Streptophyta; class Magnoliopsida; order Fabales; family Fabaceae; genus Cicer; species Cicer cuneatum. Next base: position 2,367,086 of record JBBPBO010000002.1, on the reverse strand, counting down.
TCATATCCTTTTTCAAGAAATTAGCCCAAACTCAAAATATTACTCTTTATTTTAGGCACATAGTATACATCAGTAATCAACTTATGGCTCCCATCTTTAGAAGAGATTAGAATCGTATATTTCCCTTCAATTTTCACTTTTGATGAGTCTCCAAAGGAAACATTTTCATTCATCTTTTCATTAAGCTCCACAAATTTCTCTTTGCATCCACACATATGGTTACTTGCACCATTGTTCAAGTACCATGAACTATTAGCATATATCTCTTGTTCTTTGAGTGTTAGCAACAAAGTTGACTCTGCATCTTCGTCAACAAGATTAGCCTATTCTTCCTATTGATTAGGAGCATTACGACATTCCCAAGAAAAATGGCCAAGTTCATGACAATTAGAACATTCAACTTTAGATTTGTCATACCTCATTTCACTTTGATAATAGTCATAACCCTCTTTCACAAATTCTTGGTGATGAGTGACGTCTTTCTTCATAGTTTGACTCACCATTTAAACCTCTTCCCCTTCCTCCTATGCCACGACCATATCCTCGTCCTCTTTCTTGTTCACATCCACGCACGTTTTGACTATTGAAACCTCTTCCCCTTCCTCCTAACACACACCACATAACCGAACTTATGAGTAAAGGAACGAAGAATTTTCTCCAATACACGAACATCTTTTATCTTGTTTACATATATCTTCATTTGATTAACAATTGCCTTTACCCTTGAGCAATAATTTGAAATTGATGTAGAATCCTTTATCTTCAAAGCTTCGAAATCTCCCCTTAGAGATTGAAGTCTTATCCTATTCACTTTGTCAATGCCTTAAAGTGATTTCTCCAAAATTTTCCATATTTCCTTTGAATTCGTAGCATCGATAACATTCTCAAACATAGAATCATCCAAACATTGATGAATGAGAGTAATAGCTTGTTGATCCTTCTTCTCTGTTTTTGCTGAAACCTCCTTCTCAACTTGAGACAATCGTTCTTCATCTTGTGGCTCATCATAGCATTTTTCAACAATCTCCCATATACCTTGAGAGTCAAGCAATGATTTCATGCTAAAACACCATTTTTCATAATTCTCTTTGTTTAGAAGAGGAAAGTAGAAAATAGTTTAATCACAAATCGCCATTTCTCAACTCTCGGAATCAAGCTCTAATACCACTTTGTTAGAGAGAAAAAATATTTCTAATAGAAAATTCACAATTTGCTTGATGTTTAATATCAAGTACAATGGGGGTATTTATAGGTTCAAACAGATAACTTTAAACACATTTCTAAGAGTTTCCTAATTAATATCCACTTTTAAATACTTCATATATTTTTATATAATTAAAACACTTCTAAATTTTTCAATAGAAATTTTATATAAATCTAAATTTATCTAATTTCAAATTAACAATAAACTTATTTCTCTTAAATCAACTATTGATATGATTTCTATCTCTAACTCATTGGTCATGCGAGGGTGGTAGTTTTGTGATCAGAGCAAGGTTGCCGCATATTAATATTTTGCTTTTATATTGGTGTATATATCTTATGCTTTCCAAGACGAGTTCGAAGAGGTTATGCATGCTATCAATCAATCTCATCAGAGGTTGGAATATGATTCCTCTGATTTGGTGATCTTATCATTTTCATCCTTTGATCTTGTTTCTTCAAAATTACTCATTTTAGCATAAAATGACGTAATTGTTTACTTTTTACTTTTTTCGATGCAGTTTAATACCTCACATGTTTATCCACGAGGAAACTCTTGCCCAAACAAATTGGCTTATTTTTGGGTTCATCTTAATGTTGCATTTGATGGAATTTAATTCCTTATTTTCTGGTTCAATTTATCTTTTTATTTTTAAAGAAAGAATTATAGTTGAGAAACGAATTGAATTATTTATTTTATATACAAACCCTATGTCACCTTTCCCAACTCACAAACAAAGACTAAAGGAAGGGGTCAGTCATTGCCTACTAGCTATTAATTATATACTATGAAACAAACAACCCCCACACAACTTATATTGAGAGTGCAGTGTTTGTACAGTTGTGTTGAAACCAAAAATATCCAAACACATCAAAATCAGTATCCAAAAATAGGAACCTTACTTACCATTCACAAAATAAAGCATATTAAAAAATTGCCAGCGTGTCAAATTGAATAGTTCCAGAGTTGAATCTGAGCCTCAAAAATGTCCATGTCATCACAGTCTTCAATTCCATAATATGTTGTTGAATGAGGAGGAGACATCAAAGGCTCATCCGCAATGTTCAAAAGCAAATCATGAAAATCTTCATATTCTGATGAAACTGTGTGAACTAATTGATCCAAATAAATACCTTGTTGCATATAAGGCTTATTATTGTTGTCATCATCTTCAATCAAAGTTACAACTTGATCATCAGAATTATCAACACTAGTACTAAGACACTGTTGGTTGTAAATCTCATCCTCAGCTGCAATCAATTCGGCAGCCTTCATCGCTGCTTTTCTTATAACCAAAGCATCAGTTGATTCCGGCAACGTCACTCGCCAAGCGGAGTAAGCGAAATTGAGACAAGCAGACTTACCACGAAGAACGAGTGCAGCAACATCGTATGCACGTGCAGCCATTTCAGGCGTTGGATATGTTCCAAGCCAAATCCTTGATTTGTTATTGTTAGGAACACGCATCTCACAAACCCATTTGTTATTGTCTCTAGCTCTAACTCCTCTGTAAACAGGGTGCCTTGTTTCTTTGAAAACTCTTCTTCCTGATCGTTTCTTTGGTCGCGTCGATGCTAATATAACTTCTTCGTCTGACTGAACAGCATCATTAGTGGTTGTAAAACTTGTTTCTGTGGAAGAAGAAGTTGTACGGTTCAACTCTTCAAACATTGGTATGGAAGTATTCATAAGAGAGTAGTAAGTAAATTGGTGATGTGTAGTGTGTTTTTTGAGGGAGAGTTCTTAAAATATCTTTAATATTCTCAATTGCTTTGAGGCGAGTGAGGTTGTTGAAGTTTATTACAGACTATTACTTGCTCTATACTATAACTAGTCGAAAACATTATTTCTTTGTTTCGGGACCCAGCGTTAATTTTAGTCCTACTCATGTTTTGGGACCCAATGTTACTTTTAGTTTTCTATGATGTCAAGATTAAATGTACAGTGGTTAAGTATACATAAAAAAATATTTTTTAAAATATTAATCAAAGATAAAATTAATTTATCTATTATTATTAAAAAAAACCGAGTGTCTAAATATTATATATTTTGTATTATATTTCTTTTTATATATAAATATACTAAGATTATTTGACTTAGACTAAGGAGAAGTTATAAATGAAATCAAAAGACTAACAATTTTATTAAATAAATTTTATTAACTATATGGATATTTTTATCATGCTAAATACAAAATAGAGAATAATCAAATAATAGTGATGTACAAAATATATAATTAAAATTATGTTGAAAACTAAAAAAATGCTAATATTATTTATTGGGACAATTTTTTTTTCCATGTAGATATGACAGTTAATCATAGGAATGTGGGAATATTGTTATCTACTCCATTTAAAATTAATTATAAATAAAAATATATTTTAAAAGTTAACATAAATAGTCAAATAGTCTAAATTTAGACTAATATATATATAATTTTAAATATTATTTTTATTTTAAATAAATTATTAATACACACTCTAATCACTATTATAAGTAAAAATAATTATTTTTATAATTATTATAAAAATTAATCAAAAAATTAAAAATACTATCATTAAGTTAAAAATATTTAATTTTTATTTATAATAATGATCAAAAATTAAAACCACTTTTTTCTTTATAACAATGTCCCATGAAGTATGTGTCAATGATCACAACCAATTCGTTATGTGGATACGATCCCTTCTACCGTTGAATTTAATAGCAGCCTCATTGATTTTGGGACCTTGACATAGAGGTGTCTCCCACTACCGATCAAATCAACTTCAGATATTTATTGCAATGACGAGGAAGTCTTAAAGCCTATTTTCTTATCTTTTTTGGTAAAAAAAGAAAAGAGAATATAAATAGAAAATAAAATCTGAAGCGAAGTGAGTTAGTGTAAAATCTGAAGAAAAAAAAAAGAAGCTTATTTTGATGACAATTTTTTGCAATTTATATTATTCTATACTTCACAATTTATATTAACTACTTATAGCATATTTGGTAACTAACATGTTTGGCAACCCGTTAGATAGCTTTGGCTTGAGGTCTAATGCTTTGTTTTCTGAGAAGCTAAAAAATTGTAGTTTTGATTTCAACGTGAGTTTGATGTGTGTTTACCGTAAAAACAAACATTAGCATATTAATACTTGTAAACACGATTCTCATTACGGTACAAATAATATAATTATGAAAAGTTATCCAAAATAACTACTTCATAGTATTACATGTGTTTCCGTAAGAGTTTGGTGAGTTTGTATTAATTTGTAAATCGACAATAATAGTGATCATTTGACATAATTGTGTTTTATTTTAATTGTTATAACAAAATATTCAGAGTCTCAAATTACACGTAGAAATGACATAATTGTGATCATTTGGCATTCAAGTAGTAGCAAATAATATTCACATTTAATAAAAATTTATCATGTATATATGAAGAAAAAAAATTTAAAATTTTTTTCATTAAAAATTTATATCATAGATGAATCAATAATTGACTTAACAACATATTTGTTGACTCGGTCGTATCTGTAACTGTGTTAATTTGTTTTATTTATTTCTTGTTTTCTTATATACCACAATTAATAGCCAAAATAGCATAATAAAATCAAATTTTCACACCAAAATAATATTTAATTACACAATAATTCATTAATAACAAAGTAACAAATTACAATGTAGTATGACAAAATTGAAGCCACCAACTCCGAAGTTGTTAAGTTGGATGACAAACAACCGATTTAATAATATTGTGTTAACCATTAGTGGTAGTTTAAAATATAATAAAAATATAATTAATTTGAGTATAATTAATGTTATGAATTATTAGAATATTTTTCATTAAAATTAAATAAACTTAACAGTTACTCTTAATATACGTAAAATTAATAATTATAATTATAATTGAGATCAAAGTAAACAACTTGCCACCAATTCATTTCCATCTTTTCTTTGTCAGAGATGCATGATTTAGAGTTAAATTTAGTCTAAAATTACACCTCTAAATTATTATTATTTTTATTTTATTTAAATAAATTATTTTTATATATATTTAAATTTTTTCTTCGTGATTTCGTCATCTTAATAGGATATTGTTTTGTTTGTGGTCTCAATGCAGTGTTGTTTGGTTTGCCGTTTTATTTTGATGTTCGTTGGTTCAAATTGATAGATCGATTTTGATATTCGATCCAATGCAAATTCAATTAATGATTATAACATCATCAAATTACAACTCTGTATGGATGAATATTTACGCACATTTCAATTTTGTTATATTTGTAGCATTTGTAAGCATTATGTTGTTTTATATTATGAACTTGGATGTTGCGAGTTTGTTCATTATTCATCTTATCGATGTGATAAATTTCTATTGATTTGAATTAATGAATATTGTTCTTTTAATTTCTATTGATTTGAATTTGAATTTGAATTAATTTTTATTGATTTGAATTAATGAATATTATTCTATTTTTATATATCACATTTTTATCTCTACTTTTTTTCTTTGTAATATCAAATGGGTATTTTGTTGGAAACATAGAAAGTTCTTTATTTTTATGTTAGAAAACTGAGAACGTTCTCTATATTGTAATTTTGTGTAATTTAAGTTTTAATAATAAATGTATGTTATGAGATACTAATTAATCTCTTAATTAGTTAGTTATACAATTATAAGACAATTAGTTAGTTAGTTAGAATATATCATGTATATATACATTCAATAAATAATAAGTCCAAAAAGTGAAATTCATTCCATTCTCATCAATCTTCTTGAGTTTACTTTCATTGTGAACAATACAATAACTTGAAAAACTCTAAAATATTTGAGTGTATAATCAACATTTTTCTTTTTTAAATCCTTAATTGTATTTGGTCAAAAATATCCAAACACAAATCTATCTTTTTTTTCTTTCTCAGATCATTACTTTCACAAAATAAATAAAGCATATTGAAAAATTGACTGCGTGTACTTGCTTGTCAAATGGAAAAGCTCCAGAGTTGAACCTGAGTTTAGAAAGTGTCCATGTGAGCCCAGTCATGAGTTGCATAATCTCTGACATTAAAGGCTCATTCTTAATATTCAAAAGCAAATCATGCAACTCTTCAAATTCTGATGACACTATGGGAGGTAATTGTTCCATATACGTACCTTGTTGATCACTATTTCAATCCTCAGCAGCAATCAATTTAGCATCCTTCATCGCTGTTTTCTTTATATCCAACGCATCCGTCGTTTCCAGCAACGTTAACCGCCATGCTGAGTCAGCAAAATTGAGAGAAGCTGATTTTCCACGAAGAGTGAGTGATGCAACATCGTGTGCACGTGCTGCCATTTCAGGTGTCAGATATGTTCCAAGCCAAATCCTTGATTTGTTATTATTAGGAACACGCATCTCACAATTCCATTTGTTATTGTCCCTTGCTCTTACTCCTCTTTAAACGGGATGTCTTGTTTCTTTGGTCCTGTTGATGCTAATATAACTTCTTCGTGCGAGGGAGCAACATCGTTAGTGTTTGTAAAACTTGTTTCCGAGTAAGATCAAGATGTATGGTTTAACTCAAACGAATATGGATTAATTTATAATACGTTTGTTAAGTAAAGACGTTCTTGTATTTTATTTTTAAAATACACATAGTCTTAGTGTTTTTCTGAAAAGCATCGTAGCTAAAAGTACTTGTATAATAACAACACATCACTTATTAATAACAATGTATTTTTAAATATAGAGTATTAAGGATCAAAACTCATCTAAAATGCGTTCTAAAGTCACATGTTAGAGTATAGATTAAATGTAGATTTTTTCAAAGGTAATCTATCCAATTCTTACAAAGTTTAAAAGCTGTTTTTCTGCAACACAAATTTTATTTTTAGAATTTCAAACAAATATCATTCAGAATTAAATATGTACAAAAATGATATTTAAAAAATTGAATGATTCTATCCGTTAAAATCTACCAACTTTTTAAATAAATTTTTTGTTTATATATCAATCAATATAGAGTATTATATTAACTGTTTTTTTTTTATATAGAAAAATACTATTTCATTAATTTACTATTACAAATATAAGACAGTAAATTAGCTAAATTCAACTAATATTTTATATCCTATAATTCAATCATAATTTGTTTTTTACATAAAGGTAAACACAAATAATTCAATAGTTTTATATTGAGATTCTATATATGGTCTTTCTATTTATTCAAATAGATATCTTTTCTTTTATTTGTTAAAACTATTTAACATTCATATTTGAATTTAGTTTGAGTTTGTGTTATGTTAAACAAATCTAAATTCATTTGTATTATACTAGATAATATTTCTAAGTTGTTTTGAACAATGAGGACTTCATACCCTCGTTGCTATAAGAAATACTATTGACGGAAGAAGAGTACGAGAAACGACTACATACTTTATATGTAGATTTTTGTCACTAATTAGTCTTAACTGTATAATGGAATAACAATTAAATAAATAATTAGTTTAGAGAAAATAAATCTCTCATTAAACAAAAATAAAATATAATGATCCGACTAATTATAACTTATTCAAAAACAAAAATCAACACATAATTCATTGTATTAACAATTAGTGTTTACTAATAGTTTATCATAATTTGTCTAAATACTAATTTCTAACAATTAATTATGTCAATCCATAATTAGTTGTTTGCATTTGTCTAATTTACAATAGTCTATAACTAAAAAAAATAAAATAAAACAAAATTAAAATATCAATTATGGTCAAAGTATTTATCAATCAAAGATTAGTACTAAGTTTCAATGTTGCACAAGTTAAATTTGATAGAAAAAACAAATCATTCAAATTAGTGACTTACATTTATACAAATAATTAATAATGAATTTAGAGTAATATATCTAAATTGATAGAAATATGTTATTAGAGAATGACTCAAACATCCGAAAATACTAGAACAAACTCTCACGGTGTCAAAACACTTTAAAAGACAAAATCAAAATGATACTAATTACTATATATATGTATATAATCTTGTGTCTTTTGTTAGCGTTTCTGTCAACAAATTTTTAATTTTATAGAGGTTTTAGAATATTCATATTTGTCTAAGAATAATAATTACATATAGGTATAGTCTATTACAAGAGTAATTACGTTTAATCAAAATAAATAAATACTCTACAATGTTTGACATTCAATTAATCAAAGTTTAGATGGTCTTCGACGAGAAACAATGCACCTTCAAAATTGTTGGGAAGAGACTTTACTGATCGTAAGGGAATCAAACTAAAGCTCGATTTACAGTCATCATGTCTATGATTGAGTGATTGCTTTTTATATTTAGATTGAGACATGGTTATATTTGAATAGGTGGAAAAGGTTAGTAAACGCGTGTTGATGGTAAGAAAATTAAAATAGGGAGAAAGATATCAGATAGTCAAAGTGAATAATTGATAACTCTTCATCATATGCATACTTTTCAATGTTTTTAGTCTTATTTATATTCAACCATTAGTTAATTTAAAGAGTTATTTCATATATTTTGTTGATTTTAGTTCTTGAATTCAATAAAATGTTTATGTTCTTGTGTCATTGATTAAGTAGAGATTTTTTTGTAGTTTTGTGTTTATTAGTTTTAGTGCAGTGTTGAATTTTGGTGAGAAATCAATGTGACTTACATGGAGTATTTCTGCCATATCTGGAGTTGTAGATGTCCAATTGGAGTCAAACTTAGTGCAAATGAAAGCTAAGATCCATAGCTACAACTTTCATGAAGACCATAGAACCAAATTCAGACTCAAAAGGGGAGAAAAATATAGTAAATGTCAAACATCATATGTTATGCGCCTGAAGCGCAAATCACCCGCCCGGGGCACATTTCTACGTTTCTGAATATGTTCAAATGCGCCTGAAGCGCAAATTCTAGGCCTGGGGTGCGTGGCGCGCTACAGAATATATAAAAACGAGTTTTTCTTATTTTATAGGAATCTTTTGGTCAATTGGGAAGCTTAGAGACTTATGCCCTTGCAGAGAAACTCAGAGACGGCTGTTCTACACCATTGAAGGAGTTTTATCAATGAATCTTTCTTGCAATTCTTCTTTAATCTGTATCTCTTTAATCTCTGTCATGAGTAACTAAACCCTCTTTGTTAGGGATGAGTGAAACAAAATGAAACCCTTATTTGTCTGATTTGATTCATGGTTATATGAATAAATTTATTGAATTATTTTTCTCATCTATGTGCTTAATGCTTTTTATTGCTTGATCAACTTTAAAATGTTTTACGATTGGTATTTTGAAACGAGAGTGGACTTTACGAATGCTTGAGATGAGAAATTCATGAAGTTGTTGTCTAGGGATAGATGCCAGTCATGAAACCAATTGAATTAGCTGCAAAGGCAGCAGTTTAAAAAGAGAATTTTGTACTGTAAAGTTTAATTCTAATCTTAAATCCACTAAGGAATTAGGGGTTATTTTGGAATTAAAGGTTCTGTCACTAAAACATTAGGGCAAGAATACTAAAGAGAATTCAGTAATAATTCAATAAAGGAATTCAGTAACTAGGATCAAATTAGAAACCAAGGTTGGACTCGTAGTGAAACTCATCCCTGACATTTTTCTCATTGTAAAAGTTCAATTCTATTACTTTTGTTATTTCAAATATTATTCTAATCAATCCAGAAACTTGTTGTTCAATTTTAGCAAATAAACATAATTCGATAGTAAAACGCAATCCTTGTTGAAAAGCTACCAATAATACGAGCCAATTGTTGCTATTTTTAATGAGAAGTGCTACAAATATGGATATTGATAAAGTAAAAATTCCAATTGAGAGATGGTAGATTTTGTCGTTGGGTAAATCAATTGTTGCTTAAGGGATTATATTAACCTTTAGGTAGAAGAGAGAGGCAACACTATTAAATATAATTCAAAGTGGATATTAGGAGTTGTTAAAAGTCAGTTAGAAATGTAAAAAAAGTAGTTAAGAAAGTTGTTATTCAGTTTTGGCAGTTACAGTTAAAATTGTCTGATATGAATTGTAAACCAAGAACATTCTTGGTTAAGATTGATAATCATTCTCTATTTATGAACTTTCTATTTTTCACTCTCTTCTTCTCAATTTCAATTCCTCTTTGATTATACAATCTGTTCCAACAATTGGTATCAGAGCAAAGTTCTAATCTTAGGAAACATTGGTGAAAGTGTGAAGGGATTTCAAATTGAGAAACACAAGTGTGAGAGAAAGAAAGAAACCTTGAATGGAGGATGATTTCCATTGAATTTGCCAGTTCTGGACGGGAAGAATTGGGAGAGGTGGTCTGCATCAATGAGGTCATTGCTGGGTGCTCAAGAAGCTTTTTGAGATTGTCCAAGATGGTTATGAACAACTGGGCGCGAATCCTACAGAACGACAACAAACCACTTTCAAAGATTGCAAGAAAAAGGATTGCAAGACATTGTTTTACATCCAGCAAAGTGTGGATGCAAACAATTTTGAAATGTTTAGGGTATCTACATCAAAAGAGGCATGAGATATCTTGGTGAAGTATTACATTGGTAATGAAAAAACCAAGAAAGTGAAACTTCAAATGTTGAGAATGCAATATGAATGGTTGCAAATGGAGGAGGATGAAAGTGTGGCTGATTATTTCAATTGAGTCCAGGCAATTGTTAATCAGATGAGAACTAATGGTGAATCAATAACTGAAGTGGTGATTATTGAAAAGATCCTAAGAACATTGACACAAAGATATGATCACATAGTGGTGGCCATGGAGGAGTCAAAGGATCTTGGAACATTGTAGGTAGAAGACTTGCACTCATTGGAGGCTCATGAATTGATATTAAAAGAGAGAGGTGCATCTAGTACACAAGTGCAGGCATTGCAGGCTCAAGTCAACAAGAAGCATGATTCTAATGAAGGGTCTGGAAATTCAAGAAATCAACACAATAGAGACAATAATAACAAGAAATCAAACGGCAAGAAGAAATTTAACCAGAAAGGGATTCAATACTACAATTGTAAAAAAAATGGGGCCACTTTGCTAATGAGTGAAGATCCAAGAAGGTACATAGAGAGGATGATGAAGCTTAGATGGCAGTTGAAGACTCAGATACAATCTTGTTGATGGCCACCATAGAAGATGATTGTCCAAAGCAGTGGTACCGTGACACATGTTGTTCAAACCATATGACAGGGAATAAAGGTTGGTTTGTGAGTCTTGATGAAAGAGTAAAAAAGGGAAATCAGATTTGCAGACAATAGTTCAATGATTGCAGAAGGAGTAGGCAAGGTCCTGATTCAAAGAAGAGATGACAAACAATCTTTCATATGTGATGTGTTGTATGTGCCAAATATGAAGAACAATTTGTTGAGCCTTGGACAAATACTTGAAAAGGGATATTCAATTAAGATGAAACATGGTGAATTGAAGATGTTTGATAGTGCAAAGAGATGAAGTAGCAATTTCGATTTACAAGAAATGGGGGTTTGAATTGTAAACTCGCCCTTTTAAAATTCCTGTTAGAAACTTAAGAAAATAACTCAAGATTGATCTTGGTTGTGAAAACAGAAAACGGAAAACGTTCTTGGTTTTCACCAGAAAACAGAGAACGTTCTTGGTTAGTTAAAATCAACAGTACAGTTTATCTATTTAACTTGATAATTAACAGACTGAAAGTAAATAGAGATAAGCGAAGAGATATCACACACAGATATATCCTGGTTCACCCAACCCGGGCTACGTCCAGTCCTCACAACGGTGAGATTTTCCACTAAGTGTTTAAAACAAGAACCTTCTTGGGTTTTACAGCATCTAGCTTAGATCAACCTTGATCTTTGTTACAGACTTTAATCTAATTCCACCTAGAAAGAGATTAATCAAATCACCTACCAACCTTGATAGGATTTCTTACAATCTACCCCAAACTATACTTAACTCTTATAGTTTGAGTTTTACAATAGTGATGAGATTGTTTTTTTAGAATCTGAGATGCTCAACTCTTGTTTGAGATTCGATTATTTACAAAGAATTCAGTACAAATGTATCAGAGTAAATAAGAACTTGACCAGACTGATTCTTTTAAGTGATGAGAGATTTTCAAGAGTGATTGATGATATATCTTGGCACTTGAATGTCTTTGATTTTTGGACAGAATCTGAGTATGCTCAACTCGTGTTTGAGATTAGATTCTTAACAAAAGAATTCAGTAGATGATTTTGATATGAAGAAGGAAAACAGAACTGAATCTTTTGTTTGTACTTGAAGCTCTATTTTTTTTTGAGCTTTGGCCTTCCTTTAATAGGCATGGGAGCATTTAATGATGGTCAAATAGAGCCGTTGGTAGTGTTTTTGTCATGCTTGACGAAAGACAATATTTCTGATTAAAAATAATCCAGCTTTTGACTATTTTTAATTTCTGTTTTGACTGGGATGAAACCTTTGATTCTTGATCAGATTTCCTTTGTTTAATGATCCTTTGTACTTCAAATATATTTGTTAATATCTTTGATTTGATCTAGAGTTTTGATTATGTCAAAACAGCTTGGAGAAAGATAATGAACTTCTGCATAATGTTAATGAAAATTCTGGAGATTGATAATCAATTTGGAGTCCTAGTATATGAACTTTCTAGAGATTGATAATCAATTTGGAGATTCAGTTTTGATCATTCTGGATGTCTTCCTGATCTTTTCTTGGATCTGCTTTGATGTAAATATACTTCAAGATCGTTCAACGTTCTTGGCAGTCAAGCTGGAGAAGGATGTAACAAGGCTGGAGAATGATTGTATCATTCTAGACTGATGATACACTATTGGAGAATGATGTTAAACATGCTGGAGATTTTATTGTTAACATGCTGGAGATTGATGTTTGATCATTCTGAAGATAGTTGTTAATCATGCTGGAGAATGATAATCATTCTGGAGATTGATGATCATTTCTGGAGACTAATGATCATTCCTAGAGACTGATGATCATTCTTAATAGAAGATCATTCTGGAGACTGTTCTGATCATTCTAGACATTCTGATGTTCAAGAACAGACTTGGTTCTTCCTTTGAATGTATTTTCTGGAGGTATCCTCTGATATCGTCTTCTGGAGGTATCCTCTGGTGACGTCTTCTTGAGGTATCCTCTGGTGACGTCTTCCTCTGGTATCATCTGGTGACGTCTTCTGGAGGTATCCTCTGGTGATGTCTTCTTGAGGTATCCTCTGGTAACGTCTTCTGGAGTTATCCTCTGGTGACGTCTTCTTGAGGTATCATCTGGTATCCTCTGGTGACGTCTTCTTAAGGTATCTTCTGGTGATGTCATCTTGAGGTATCCTCTAGTGACGACATCTTCTAGTGACGTCATCATCCTCTGATGATGTCATCCTCTGATAATGACTTCATCCTCTGGTGACAACATCATCTTCTAATGATGTCATCCTCTGATAATGACTTCATCCTCTAGTGACAGGTTCGGGTAACATCTTCTGTTTTCCAGGTTGTGTCAAGAGTATTTTTTATTATGCTAATTTCTTGGCTTTCCTTGAATCATTAACATGCTATTAATTCTGGACATTCTGGAGACTGTTCAGTCTTGCTTGGGCAGCTTTGATTCATGGCCTTTTTTCTTTGTGATTCGAATGGTTTCTTTTTATTGTAATTGATCACATTTGTGCATTTTGATGAAGTGAATGGATTCTTGCTTTGTTCACTTATGCATTCATGTTCCTTAAACAAAACTTAAGTGAAATCATTAGTAGACCACCATTCATAAAACATAATCATTTAATTTAAAAGGTTTGTTGTCATTAAAACATATATCAAAAAGGTTTTTTCCTCAACAAGAGACTCATCTTAAAGGCACCACTGTCCAAGAATCAAAACCTTCAAAATTGAAATCTAGATAAGTGAAAACAAGTTCTTGGTTGCTGAAGTCAGAAGTTATAACTAGTTATGGCACCAAAGGTTTGGTCACCTGAACTTTAGGAGTCTTCATATGCTGCAGGGCAGTGGCATGGTGCTGGAAATTCCTGAAATTCATATACCAAATAAGATATGTAAAGAATGTTGCCAGGCTAAACATCACAGGAACTGATTCAAGTCATAAGTACCAACCAGATCTTCAAGAATGATGGAGGTAATCTTCTCTAATTTGTGTAGTCCATTTGAAGAAATGTCAATAGAAGGTAACAATTACATTGTATCATTTATTGATGATTTCACAAGGAAAGTATGGATATATCTGATTAAAAAGAAAAATGAAGTGTTGGATGTGTTTAAAAAATTTAAAGTAATGGCAGAAAATCAAAATGGAAATAGTCTGAAAGTATTCAGAACAGATGGAGGAGGTGAATACAATTGTCATGAGTTTTGTGAAAAAGAAGGAGTGTTGCATGATGTGACTGCACCATACACACCACAACACATTGGGGCTGCTGAAAGAAGAAACAAAACCATATTAAACATGGCTAGAAGCATGATGAAAGGAAAGAAAATGCCTCACAAGTTTCGGGGAGAAAGAGTATCTACTGCTGTATCCATTTTGAACAGATGTCCAACCAAGAGACTTGGCACTAGGACACCAGAAGAAACTTGGACTGGAAGAAAGCCTGTTGTGAGTCACCTGAGAGTGTTTGGCTCATTATGCTTAAGACATGTACCAGTGCAAAACAGGAGAAAACTTGATGACATGGTTGAACAAATGGTGATGTTAGGTTATGATTCAATTGGGGCTTACAAGTTGTATGATCCAAACAAAAACAAAGTGGTGATAAGTAGGGACATACTAGTGGATGAATCAAGAGGATGAGACTGAAAGTTGAGTGAAGCCAGCTCGAGCAGTGTAGCTAGCCTAGACAGACCAGTTAGCTCAATTAGTTCAGGCAGCAGGGCGGTAGAAGTGGAACTGGATAAGGGCCAGCCAGCAGGGATAGCAAGCCAACTAGCTACTGACCCTGTAAGAAGAATTGAAAAAGCATGTGATTAAGAAGCCTTAAGTGATCCTAGATGGAACTCAACAATGGATTAGGAGCTCAAAGCCATAAAGAAGAACAAGACCTGGGAGCTGATGACACTGCTCGAGAACAAGAGACCAATTGATGTCAAATGAGTCTACAAACTGAAGTTAAAGCTTGATGGATGTAAAATCAACATTTCTCAAAAGATCACTAGAAGAAGAAGAAGTGTATATGAAGCAACCACCAGGATATGTGAAAACAGGCAAAGAAATCATGTGTACAAACTGAAGAAAGCTTTATATGGCTTGAAACCAAGTGTTGAGGAAAAAACCTTTTTGATATATGTTTTAATGACAACAAACCTTTTGAATTAAATGATTGAGTTTTATGAATGGTGATCTACTAATTATTGCACTTGAGTTTTGTTTAAGGAAAAAGGCTATGAATCAAACTATTCCAACACGACAGATCAGTCTAAAAAAATGTCAAGAATGATCAGATCAATCTCCAGAATTATCAGATCAGTGTCTAGAATGTCTAGAATGATCTGCTGTCCAAAATGATTATCATTCTCCAACATGTTAACATCAATCTCCAACATGTTAACATTAAGCTCTAGCATGTTTAACATCATTCTCCAGCAATGTATCTGAAGGTGCAAACACGAGAAGGGGGGTTGAATTGTGTTTGACTTAATTTGAATACTTTTCCTGTTTTTATACTTTTAAAACAAAACGTGATGTATAATTAAAAACAGAGTTAGCAGCGGATAAAAAGTAAAAATAAAACTCACAGTTTTTATACTGGTTCACCGTTAACAAGGCTACCTCAAGTCCCTTCACGTTAAAGGATTTCACTAATTCAAACCTTGAATTACAACCTTGCTACTGACCCTCCAAGTCAGTTTTCTCAAACAGTCTAACAATCCTAGACTTCTTTGAGGAATGCAGCTCCTGTCTTCAGCCAATCTGACAATCCCAGATTGTAAAAGAAATCACAACACTATAAATCTAATTGCCAAGTAACCTGCTACCCCTTCTGACTCCCTCAGATTGTAGACTCTACTTCAACAACTTAGATTTAACACACAACACTATGAATCTAATTGCCAAGTAACCTGCTACCCCTACTGACTCCCTCAGATTGTAGACTCTACTTCAACAACTTAGATTTGCCACAGTGGAACGAAAATAACAAGAGTACTTGCTTCTTGAAAGCTTGAACTCACAATTGACTTCTCTGAAAATTTGGGTGTTTGCTTTGGAAGTATATGACTCTTTAGTGATTTTCGATACAAAGTATTCTGCCTTGAGCCTCCTTTTATAGATGCAGATTTGGGCCTCTTCCAAGCTTAATTACGAGCTGAATCTTGCTGGATTCTCTTGCAAAAATAACTTGACCAATTGGGCTTCATTTAAATAAAAAAATATCTCTTTTTAAGCTTCAGATTTCTTTGAAAGTTAACTGGCCAATCAAATCCTTAGTTGCTTTCCCGCCACAGCTCCTGAATTCCACAATACTTCACTTTATTTTTGTAACAAATCTTTTTAATACTTTGATCAAAATAAATTGAAATCTCCGCCGTTGATCAATTTTGGACCATTAGATTTTTCTGCAGTAGTCCACATCTGGACCGAACTAATTGCTATGCTGTGATCCTCTGAATTCGGCCATTTGCTGGACTGCACATCCTGTCCCTCTGATTTTGGCCAACACTGGGCCTTGGTCTGATCTTCTGATTTGGACCATCACTGGACCAAATAATTAATTCTGAACCACTGATCTGGAAATCTTCCCTCTGATCTGACCCAATTCTGGACTTTGGTCTGGATTAAATTGAAATTAAATCTGGACAAGTAATATTTCAGTATGGGCATTTTACCTTTGATTTTAGATCAGGTCTGGATCAATTCTGGAATTCATTTCTTCTGGTCTGAACTGAGTTTCATGCCCTGAATCATGCTATCTTATTGTCTGGGTCACATCTGGATTGATTCTCTTGTTCTGGACTCATAAACTTATCTTCTGGTTGAGTCTGGAACAAGTGTGGGCTGTTTTAATTTCTCACTGCTAGGCCATCTTCTGGTCAGAATAACTTCTGGAATAAATTTGATATTTGATTCCTTTTAGTCTGGAACAACTCTCTCTCTGGAAGGCTTTCGTCTGGTATGGTCCAGGTTTCCTTCTGACATTTCCTCCTTCTGGTCTAGGCCAGCAAAGATATTTTCTGGTGATCC
The DNA here is from genome assembly GCA_037974295.1 of Cicer cuneatum. NCBI lineage: Eukaryota > Viridiplantae > Streptophyta > Magnoliopsida > Fabales > Fabaceae > Cicer > Cicer cuneatum. The sequence goes on along the minus strand of JBBPBO010000002.1, from coordinate 2,349,726 downwards.
TGGAGTATCTTCTGGTAATTCCAGAATTCATTTTCTGGAATCCTTTGATCTTCTGCTTCTTATTATTTCAGTTTCTGGTGGTATTTAATTTAATAATTCAAGGTACAAAATAAGATTACATTGAGTACTTTTGTAAACATCAAAATCGTAAGACTTAGAACCAACTTGGTTCCAACAATCTCCCCCTTTTTGATGATGACAAAACCTTAACTTATTTTGCTAGTTTATAACTCGAATGACTTGAATTACTCCCCCTCAGACTAATCTCTCCCCCTAAGTCTGATACTCTCCTTTTCAACTCCTTCGTTGTTCTCTCTTTCTTCTCTTCTCTTCTCCTATCCTTTTCAACTCCTTCTTTATTCTCTATTTCTTTTTCTCTCTTCACATTTCCTCTCCTTTTCAACTCCTTCTCTTTTCACTCTTTCTTTCTCTCTCTTTGTTTTTCTCTCTCCCTGTTTCCTCTCCTTTTTGTAAGACCCTTAATTTTAAATATTAATTTTTGGAAGTATTGTCAAGGGTATTTTGGGAATTTTTGTAAATATTTAATATATGTATGTTTTGAAGTGAATATATATATATAAATATTTATTTGGAAGATGAATTAAAATTATTGGATGAAGAAGTAAATTAATTTAATTTCAAGTAATTAAATTAATTGGACCATTAAGTAAGGATTAGTGGCTAATTGCAAGATAATTAAAAAGCTGGAAAATCAGACAAGTGGCAAGTGAGGTGGCACCATGAGAGTCTATAAATAGGAGTGAGAAGGATGGTGAAGTCAGAACACCATTCCTTCCTCCTTACTGCCCATATTGCATGTACCAACTCCATCTCCTCTCCCATTTCTGTCTCTGTTTGTGCCATTCCCGAACTGAAATTTGAAGAGAAGGAAATTCCTTCAAACACCCTTAACTGAAAATCCAAGCTTAAAACCTGAAAACCCCCAGTAGTAAAGTTAATCCCCACCTCAATACGAAGAGGAAGAACACAGTTTTGCAGCAGCAAACTCAGGGAACAGGTTCACCGTTTTTGGGACGCAGAAAAGGGAACGCAGCAGGAAAAAGAGAAATAGCAGAGCACGCTACAAGTGTAAGGGGCACCTTCCATTTTTAGCTGCATTAGGGCCATGAATGAGTGTTATTTCAGTTCTATTTTTCAATGAAATGCTGTTTTCGAAAATGACATTTTGAAGAGAAAATGCATTTTTTTGAGAAGTGATTATTTTGATGAGTTGTTGTTGGCTGTTTTACTGGTAAAATATGTTGTTTTACATTCTGTGTGAATGCTGGAAAACGTTTGCATGCCATTTTAGTTATGATTAAAATGCATGTCTAAAAACTGTTTTGAAAATGGCATGAAAATGCAAAATGCATCTTGTTGGTGCTTAGTGTTCTGTGATGTTTGCTTGTCATTTTGTGGTGTTTTGAGAAAACTGAATGCATGCATGTTTGCTCTGATGTTTTGTGAACACTGAAATGTTGCATGTGGTTCTGATGAGTGTGAACACTGAAATGTTGCATGTTTGTTCTGATGAGTGAGAACACTGAATGTTGCATGGTGTTCTGATGATTGATCATCTGTCTCTGTTTTGGATAAACTGGTGTTAATGGTTCTGATTCTGTTTTGTGTTGTGGGATTTTGGTGATGAAAATGATTCTGATTCTGGTTGTTTGTGATGATTCTGGTGTTGTTGATAATTTGTACAGGAAAAAGGGATTTTAAATGAGGAAAGGTATTTCTTGAAAAAGTGCAGAATCTGTTTGATGTTGGCTGTTTGTTTTAAAAGAATCAGTTTTGAAAAGGGTTGAACTTTCCCTGGTTTTCGAAGGTGTATTCGACTACAGCATGTGTGTATTCGAATACAACCTTTCAGGTTTTTGTTTTATTTTAAAGTTTTCAAACCTGTATTCGAATACGAGCCATGTATTCGAATATAGAGGAAAGATTTTTGCTTCTGTATTCGCATCTGTATTCGACTACGATCATGTCGTATTCGAATACAGAAGTGAAATTTTATTACTGTATTCGCAACTGTAGTCGACTACAGGCATGCTGTATTCGACTACAGATTCGGGTTTTTCCAGAAACTCAGTTTTTAGCTTCTGTATTCGAATACAAGGAAGCTGTATTCGAATACAGATTCGTGTTTTCCAGAAAAACAAGTTTTAATCACTGTCATGCGAGTTTTGAAGTGTTGAGAAACTCTGAGAAGGTTTTAATGATTTGAAAAGAAGTCTGTGAAATTGTTTTAAAGAGGAGAGAAAGATGTTTGAAAACCTTTAAGTGACATGGGAGAAAAGGTTGCATTTTCCAAAGGTTGAACTCCTGTATTTGACTACAGTCAAGCTGTATTCGAATACAAAATGTTAAGTAGTAGTTCCCTGCTTCTGTATTCGAATACAGAGGGTCTGTATTCGAATACATATTCGAATTTTCAGAAAATTTCAAGTTTTAAGAGTGTTTTGAAAACCCTGAGTGTCTGGGGAATACTGAGGATGTTGTGGTGAGTTAAAGTGGAACTTTTGATGAGATTTTGAAGTGGTGGTGATGAAGTTTTAAAAACTTTACTGATGTAATGAAAGAGGTTGATTTATGCACTGAAATCTGCCTCTGTATTCGAATACCAGAGGGATGTATTCGAATACAGAGTGTGAATCTGCACTGTTTTTGGCTTCTGTATTCGAATACAGAAGAGCTGTATTCGAATACAGATTCGTAAATCTCAGAAAAATCCCAGTTTTAATTCTGTGTCTGAATTTTTGAGGGGTTGGGAAAACATTTCAAAGTGTGAATGATTAATGGATTGTTTGATTCATGATTGTGATGATGTTAATTCTGACTGTGCTGTTATATTTTAAACATGATGGAAAGCATGAATTTCTGAGTTACATTCTGTTTCTAGAGAAGTGAAACATTGCATATTCATGCATTGCATAGTCAAGTGGTACCCGCGATGGGCCACGGAGTAATGCGCAACCACGTGCTGATCTGTGAGCGATTGCACGAGTGCTGATCTGTGAGCGATTGCACTAGGTACTGATCTGTGAGCGATTGTACCTTGGTATATAAGTGCTGGTCTGTGAGCGACTGCACTGGTACTGGACTGTGAGCGTCTGTACCCTGAAATGCGCAACCACGTGCTGATCTGTGAGCGATTGCACGAGTGCTGGTCTGTGAGCGACTGCATTAGGTACTGATCTGTGAGCGATTGTACCTTGGTTTATGTCAAACGTGCTGGTTTGTGAGCGACTGCACGATGTGTTGGACTGTGAGCGTCTGCACTGGTGCTGATCTGTGAGCGATTGCACCCTGGTCATGAGGGCCGTTAATTTGTGCTGGTCTGTGAGCGACTGCACCTTGGTGATTCCAAGAAAATTATCCATGAGAATATATGCATTACATTGAGGGATTTGACCGTTGTGTCACGATTGTTTATATGATGAATGTTGGAAATTAATGTGTGTGAATGCTGTTCAGAATCTGAAATTCTGAATTAATGATTGTGTTTTGTTGACATGTGTTTGTACTTACCGCATACTTCATAATCATTGACTGCTGTTTTTGAAAAGGCATGAAAGTCATAAATTTTCAAATGAGCATGATTATTTCCTCATCATCATATGTTATACCATGATTATACATGTTGTTGTGCAATATATGCTATGTGATTATCTATTATTTTCGGTCGGTGACCCCTTGCTATATATTGTGGACTTTGGGCTTTGCCCTCAGATGTTACCCGAACTCGTCCTACCGACGGATACACTAACGACGGAAACGTCGTTAGTTTCCCCTGATCTTTACGTACGGAGTCTACGTGGACAACGCAGAGGGACGGACGATTGGCTGAAGACGAGACTTATAGAGGATACAGTGGAGACCGTGCTACTGTAGCTTAGTGCATGATCAGTCTAGACTTTTGTATAGGGTCTTGAGTTTTGGGAAATGTAATTTTATTTTGGGAATTAATGTACGACTTTTTCCACTGTATTATTCTACACTCTGACATTGTTAACATTTTAAAAATGCCTTAATGGTTATTATTAAATTTCCTGAAATTGAGTACTTATTGATTTACGGAAACTTTATTTTAATTCCTTTTGAATTAAATCAGGAAAATCATTTTTATTATTGAGTTTTAAAAAAAAAATGCACCCGCGCTGTGTTAAAAACTCGGGGTGTTACACTTTTCAACTCCTTTTCTTTTTCACTATTTCTTTTTCTCTCTCCCTGATTCCTCTCCTTTTCTACTTATTTCTCCTCTTTTCATCTCTTTCTTTTTCGCTTCTCCCTTTCTTTTTATCTCTCATTTTCTACTTATTTCTCCTTTCTCTCTCTCTCTCTCCCCCTTTTTGTCATCAGCCAAAAAGTGGTCCTACTATTTTTGTATTTTTTGTTTTTCTCTTTACAAAGTACAGAAAGTAAACAGAAAATAAAAGACAGAAAATAAATTAACATGAAATTTAAAAACTCCTAAGATGACTACTTGAGCTAGTCAGATATGGAGGTCATGCTGAGATGCTTCTTAATGAACTCGAACATATCTTCTGGTAATGCCTTGGTGAAGATATCAGCCCATTGATGTTTTCACAAACTGTGAAATGCATCCTGCTGCTGATATATACTCAGCTTCAGCTGTTGACATGGCAATGGTGCTTTGTCTTTTGCTTGACCAAGAGATCTAAGAAAGTGCAGTTGCCACTTGTACTTTTCCTTTCCAACTTGTCTCCACCATAGTCGGAATCACAGAAACCTCTGAGTTTGTAGGTGGGGGTTTTCTCTGTATGTTTTCTGGTCTACCTTTTGGCTGGTTTCATCTGATTTACCTGGATGAATCTGAATTCCCAGGAAGAACTTAAGTTCTCCCATCATGCTCATTTGGAACTCTTTCTGGCCACTAGAGCAAAAGTCTCAGTGTAGTCTATACCTTCCTGTTGACTGTATCCTTGAGCTACAAGTCTGGCTTTGTTCCTTACCACTTCACCTTTTTCATTGAGTTTATTCCTGAAAACCCACTTGGTTCCAATAATGTTTTTGTTTGGTCTGGGTACCAGATCCCAAACATCATTCCTTTGGAATTCATTCAGCTCTTTTTGCATTGCAAGTATCCAACCTTCTTCTGTCAAGGCTTCATCAACATTGCTTGGTTCCCATCAGCTTCTGGTTCTGTAACAGCTTCTGATTCTGATAAATCAGCTTCTGGTTCTGGTGAATCTGTAACAGCTTCAGATTCTGGTAAATATCCAGATTTCTCTTCTGACTTATCTTGGCTGTTACTGACTTGATCAGATTTATCTTTTGAAGATTTGTCATGTGTTGCTGACTTGCTTCTATCCTTTACCTTTCCAGGTACTTCTGTTTCTTCTACTTCTGCTCCTTTTGGTGAACCTGCACTATTTTTATCTTGCTTTGATTTGTCAAGATCAAGCAGTTTGTCATATTACATAATGCAAATCAAATAATTTAAAATTTAACTCAATACAGCCAAACCATTAATTCTGCTTCTGGTGGTTTCTGTTTGTTTTTGAAACCACTGGAATGATGTTTCTGCTGAGGTGTTCAATTCGTGTGAATCAGCTGGTTCTTCTGACAGTTTGAAAACCTGCAGAATAGTTATCTAGCTTTGATTTGTTAAGATCAAGCTTCTTGTTATCACAGTAAGCATAAATATCAAATAATAATAGTATTTACAACAAGATGTAGCCTTAGTTTTACTCTGAAAATCCTCTTGCTTCTGACTTTCAGATTCCTAATCTATATGTTCTGAGATTACATGGTTTGGATGAGGGAATTTGAATTCCCTTCCAGGTTTGTAGTCTTGATGAATCTCACTGGAGTGCTTTGGCTGATACGCCATGTTCCTCTGGTGATTATGGAACATGTTTTGGTTCTGGTAACTTTGGTGAATCTGGTGATTCTGATAACCTTGATGGTTCTGGTGATTCTGATAATTCCTGTAGTTATACTGATTCTGATAATTAGAGTAATTCTGATGATCATACCTCAACCTTTGATACTGATACCTGTTCAGGTTCTAGTTCTGGTACTGATTCTGATTCTGGTTCCAATTCCTGTTCCTCTGATTAGTGTGATATATTTGATATTTCCTGTTCCTCCTATGATTCTGGTTTTGGTTGCGTTAACCAGACCTTCTTCCATCAGACTCATATTGCTTTTGTCTTGTTGTAGCAGGAACATAAACCTTCTTCTGCTTGTGCATTGCCAACATCCATTGTCCAGGCACCATTGTGGGTGTCTCCTTCTGGTTGCTCAGAAAATCTGCAACATAGACAATTTGATCTTTTGGTACCCAGAACTGATTGGGTCTAGGTTTGTTAGTCTTAACAACTCTCTGATCTTGTTCAGATTTTACCATTGGACAAGATAGTTCAGAGAGACCTTTCTTAGCACAAACAATACATAAAATATCAGAATGAACAGCTTTACTTTCAGTAATCGTTTCTGTAAAACCAATACCTCTCTTTCCAGAGTTACTATTTCCATAAATCATATATGCATATTTACTTCTTTCCATTCCATTAGAAATAAAGTTTTGAAAAAATTGTTCATGCATATCAGATTCACAAACAGTTTTGGAAGTGGAACATATATTACTTTTGAGAGTTTGGTTTTCGGATTTGAGTCTTGCAACTTCAGTTTTAAAATCTTTGTTTTCAGTTGCATACTCAGAATTTTGATTCTTTAAAACTTGGACTTCTTTGGTTAGATTTTTCTTATCTTCCCTAAGAGTTTTCAGTTTTAAAGACCTCTTATTGTTTGCATTTAACAAGTCTTTTCAAGTCTCAATTAATTCAGATTTAGAGAGATCAGAAAATACCTCATTGTTTTCATCTTCTGATTCTGTTCCAGAGCCTGAGCTGTATCCAGAACTTGAGTTTGTATGAGCCATCAGAGACATAATTGCTTCCTCTGATGTGCTTCCAGACTTGCTTGAATGACAACTTCGTTTATTCTTCCCTCTGCCTGCTTTCCTTCCTGAACTCATGGCTTTATGAGGTCCAGAAGAAGACCTGATGTGTGTCATCATTGCTGTTTCTGCCTCTTCTTCATCATATGATTCTTCTTCTGATTCTGATACATCCCAGGCAGCCATCAGACCCTTCTTTCTATATCTGGAACTCTTCTTGTGCGGTTTGCCTTTTCCAGATTTGGACATTCTGACTTGATATGTCCAAGTTCATTGCATCCATAATAGAGGATGTTCTTTTTGTCAGATTCTTCCTTATCTTTGCGGTTATGTTTCTTCTTGGAACCTCTCCTCTTCCTGTTTTCCCAGATCTTAACCATCTTTTTGGTTAAGTAAGCCATATCATCACTGTTACTATCCTCTGATTCTGATGCTGCCTTTGCAGCTTTCTTCTGTTTCGACTTCAGAGCCAGATTCTTCTTCTTCTTTGGTTCATCTTCTTCCAGTTCTATTTCATGAGACCTGAGTGAGCTGATAAGGTCTTCAAGTCTTAAAGTTTTCAGATCTTTGGCTTGCTGAACTGCAGTAACCATTGGTCTCCACTTTTTTGGTAAACTTCTTAGAATCTTACTGACATAATCTGCAGTGGTATAGCTTTTGTTTAATACTTTTAAACCTGATACCAGAGTCTGGAATCTGCTGAACATTGCTTCAATGTCTTCATCCTCTTCCATCTTGAACAGCTCATACTGCCTGACCAATATGTTAGCCCTTGCTTCTTTAACCTGCTGGGTTCCTTCATAGGTCAGAACCAGACTGTCGAATATGCTCTTTGCTGTTTCTTTATCTGTGCATCTATCAAACTCCTTGAATGTGATTGCACTGATCATGATGTTTCTGGATTTGTGATGAAGTTTGTGTAATCTGCTCTGATCTGGTTTCATATCATCCATGTCTAGTTTCTTAGTTGGATCTTCTAGATCAGTAGGTGTAGTGTATCCTTTGACTATCATCTTCCACAGTTCAGGATCTTGAGATATGACAAAGCTTCTCATTCTGTCCTTCCAATACTCAAACCTTTCTCCATCAAATAGTGGTGGTCTGTTGATGTTGCTTCCCAATTCTTCTGACATATTGAACCCCTTGGACCTTTCCTCAAACACTGTTAAGTGCTCAGCCTTGAGACCGAGCTCTTATGCCAATAGAAGGTGCAAACACGAGAAGGGGGGGTTGAATTGTGTTTGACTTAATTTGAATACTTTTCTTGTTTTTATACTTTTAAAACAAAACGTGATGTATAATTAAAAACAAAGTTAGCAGCGGATAAAAAGTAAAAATAAAACTCATAGTTTTTATACTGGTTCACCGTTAACAAGGCTACCTCAAGTCCCTTCACGTTAAAGGATTTCACTAATTCAAACCATGAATTACAACCTTGCTACTGACCCTCCAAGTCAGTCTTCTCAAATAGTCTAACAATCCTAGACTTCTTTAAGGAATGCAGCTCCTGTCTTCAGCCAATCCGAAAATCCCAGATTGTAGAAGAAATCAAAACACTATAAATCTAATTGCCAAGTAACCTGCTACCCCTTCTGACTCCCTCAGATTGTAGAGTCTACTTCAACAACTTAGATTTAACACACAACACTATGAATCTAATTGCCAAGTAACCTGCTACCCCTACTGACTCCCTCAGATTGTAGACTCTACTTCAACAACTTAGATTTGCCACAGTGGAACGAAAATAAATAGAGTACTTGCTTCTTGAAAGTTGGAACTCACAATTGACTTCTCTGAAAATTTGGGTGTTTGCTTTGGAAGTATATGACTCTTTTGTGATTTTCGATACAAAGTATTCTGCCTTGAGCCTCTTTTTATAGATGCAGATTTGGGCCTCTTCCAAATTAATTTCGAGATGAATCTTGCTAGATTCTCTTGCAAAAATAACTTAACCAATTGGACTTCATTTAAATAAAAAAACATATCTTTTTTTAAACTTCAGATTTCTTTCAAAATTAACTGGCCAATACAATCCTTAGTTGCTTTCCCGCCACAGCTCCTGATATCCACAATACTTCACTTTATTTTTGTAACAAATCTTTTTAATACTTTGATCAAAATAAATTGAAATCTCCACCGTTGATCAATTCTGGACCATCAGATTTTTCTACACTAGTCCACATCTGGACCAAACTAATTGCTATGCTGTGATCCTCTGAATTCGGCCATCCCTAGACCACACTTCCTAACCTTCTGATCTTCTGATTTCGGCCATCCTGGACTCGCACCTGATATGCTATAATCCTCTGAATTCGGCCATTTGCTGGACTACACATCCTGTCCCTCTGATTTCGGCCAACACTTGGCCATGGTCGGATCTTCTGATCTGGACCATCACTGGACCAAATAATTAATTCTGAACCACTGATATGGAAATCTTCCCTCTGATCTGAACCAATTCTGGACTTTGGTCTGGATTAAATTGAAATTAAATCTGGATAAGTAATATTTCAGTCTAGACATTTTACCTTTGATTTTAGATCAGGTCTGGATCAATTCTGGAATTCATTTCTTCTGGTCTGGACTGAGTTTCATGCCCTAAATCATGCTATCTTATTGTTTGGGTCACATCTGGATTGATTATCTTGTTCTGGACTCATAAACTTATCTTCTGGTTGAGTCTGGAACAAGTCTGGACTGTTTTAATTTCTTACTGCCAGGCCATCTTCTGGTCAGAATAACTTCTGGAATAAATTTGATATTTGATTCCATTTGGTCTGGAACAACTCTCCCTCTGGAAGGCTTTCTTCTGGTATGGTCCAGGTTTCCTTCTGACATTTCCTCCTTCTGGTCTAGGCCAGCAAATATATCTTCTGGTGATCATGGAGTATCTTCTAGTAATTCCAGAATTGATTTTCTGGAATCCTTTGATCTTCTGCTTCTGATTATTTCAGTTTCTGGTGGTATTTAATTTAATAATTCAAGGTACAAAATAAGATTACATTGAGTACTTTTGTAAACATCAAAATCCTAAGACGTAGAACCAACTTGGTTCCAACAGTATCATTCGTCTCTAGATTGATAAATAATCTCCAGCAGCAAACATCTTTCTCCAGCATGATTAAAAACTATCTCCAAAATGATCAAACATCATCCTCCAGTATGATAACATCAGTCCAGAATGATACAATTATTCTCTAGCATACTAAACATCATTCTCCAGCCTTGTTACATTATTCTCCAACTTGACTTCTAAGAACGTTGAACGATCTTAAAGTATATCATCAATCAGAGGATATCATCAGAGGGAGGAAACAATGACATTATCAGAGGATATTATTCATGGCCCAGATCAGAAGGAAACATGGTCCAGAAGGAGACTTGGTCCAGACCAGAAGGTAATGTTGTCCAAAAGGAGACTTGGTCAGACTAGAAGGAAACAGAGTTCAGAAGATAACTTAGTCATGATTAGAAGACATGTTCCAGATTTGGTCTAGAATAGAAGACTTGGTCCAGACTAGAAGATAACATGGTCCAGAACAGATCACATGGTTCAGATCAGAAGATCACAGGTTCAGATCAGAATATCACATAGTCCAGATCAGAAGGTTACACTGTCCAAATCAGAAAGAAAAATGGTACACATCAGATCATATGGTCTAGATTTAAATCATGATCAAGTGAAGACTTAATCAAAATTCGAAGAAGACTTGATTGATTTTTGATAGAAATCTGATCAAAGTATTAAGGAGATTTGATTCAAAATTCACGAAAGACTTGAAGGAAATTCGAATCAAAATCAGTTGAGAGAAGCAAGATCAAATATGAAGATTCAAGAACATTCTGATGTCACTAGAGGATGACGTCATCAGAGGACGTCATCAGAGGATGTCACCAGAGGATACCTCCAGAAGTCGTCACCAGAGGAAACCTCCCAATGACGTCGCCAGAGGATACATCCAGAGGATACCTCCAAAAGTCTTCACCAGATGATACCTCTAGATGACGTCACTAGAGGATACTAGAAGATACATCGAGATGATACCTCTAGAAGTCGTCACCAGAGGATACCTCCAGATGACGTCATCACAGGATAACATAAAATACCTCTAGAGGATATCACCAGAGGATCCCTATAATTTAAAAGTCAAGAATACGCATCACTATGATCAAGACTCATTTGCAACACAAAGGAAGAACCAAGTCTGCTCTTGAACATTAGAAGCAGAATGAAGAACGTTCTTGATTTTTGGCATGCTCTCACCTAATCACTTACAAAGGATAAGCCAGCTATTCCTAACGGGCAAATGAGCTATCAAAAGTACTTTTTGAGTCTATAAAAGAGAACTCAAGATAAAGGCAACAACAAGCACTCACGAAAGCAATTTTTTCGTCACTCGTAATCAGATTCAAGAGCTTCAAGTTCAAATCAATACATCAATTACATACTTGAAAGCTTCTCAATCACAAACAAAAGATTCAATTATGTTCTTCTTCTTCACATCAGAATCATTATACTGAATTCTTTTGTCAAAGAATCAGAACTCAAACAAGAGTTGAGCATAGTCATATTCTGTCCAAAATCAGAGCTTCAAGTACTAAGCAATTTACTACTCATTTCAATCATAGTTAAAGTTATCTCACTCACATACATTGAGTCAGTTCTGATTTTTCATATTTGATTCATAGAATCATTCTCGTGTATTTCTCTGTCAAAGAATCATTACTCAAACAAGTGTTGAGCCTTCCCAGATTCTGACAAAATACTTTAAATCAAATCATTGTAAACTCATGGCTATAGTGTGAAGTATAGTTTTGAGTAATCTTGTTGTAAATCCTTTTATGATTAAAAGATGAACTGTAAAATCCTATCTAAAGATTGATAGGTGATTTGATTGAACTCATTTTTGGGTGGAAAGGATTTGTTTTTGTAACAGATCAAAGTTGATCTGAAACAGGGTGTGTAAAACCAAGATTGATCTCTGTTTTAGCACTTAGTGAAAATCTAACCATTGTGAGGATTGGACGTAGCCCGAATCTGGTGAACCAGGATATATCCGTGTGTGATTTCTCTTCCCTTATCTCTATTTACTTTCAGTCTTTTAATTATCAAGTTAAATAGATAAACTGAACTGTTATTTTAACTAACCAAGAACGTTATCTGTTTTCTGGTGAAAACCAAGAACGTTATCCATTTTCTATTTTCACAAGCAAGATCAATCTTGAGTTATTTTCTTAAGTTTTTAACAGGAATTTTAAAAGGGTGAATTTACAATTCAAACCCCCCTTTCTTGTAAATCGACATTGCTACTTCAGCAAGCTCCTAGGGCCTGGAACAAGAGAATTGACAGATTCCTCATAGAGCAGCAGTTTGAAAAGTGTGTGAATGAGCATGGAGTTTATGTCAAGAAGGGAGTAGCTGCACCTGCAGTATTTCATCAGAAGCAGGGTTGGCACTGTCCAAGGAGGGCAATGATGAGTTGATTAATCCTACAACCTTCAAACAATTTGTAGCATCCTTGAGGTATTTGTGCAACACAAGGCCAGATGTTGCATAGTGTTGGGCTAATTAGTATATACATGGAGAAGCCTAGGACATCACTCTACATGGCAGCAAAAAGAATTTTGAGATACATCAAAAAGACCATTGAGCTTGGCCTGTTGTATCCCAAAAATCTGAATGAAGATGAAGCTGAACTTGTTGGCTTCACTGATGCTGATTGGTGTGGAGATAAGGATGATAGAAAGAGTACCACGGGCTATGTGTTTACAATCAATAACTCACCAATCTCATAGTGTTCAAGGAAGCATAGCATAGTAGCATCATCCACTTGTGAAGCTAAATATGTGGCTGCATCAATGGGAGCATGCCAAGCTGTATGGATGGCATAATTGATGGTAGAACTAGGACTGAGAAGTAATGATGCAGTAAAGATGAAGATGGACAATAAATCAGCAATAGAGCTAGCAAAACATCCAAGTGTTCATGGAAGGAGCAAACACATAGAAACAAAGTTTCATTTCCTAAAAGATCAAGTAATGAAGTGCAAGATAAAGCTGGAACATTGCAATACTAATGATCAAAAGACTGACATTCTAACCAAAGGCTTGAAGAGAGTGAAATTCCAAGAGATGAGAAATAAGCTTGGATTGACATCAATTGAACCACTTTGAATTAGGGGGCATGTTAAACATAATTCAAAGTGGATATTAGGATTTGTTAAAAGTCAGTTAGGAATGTAAAAAAAGTAGTTAAGAAAGTTGTTATTCAATTTTGACAATTACAGTTAAAACATTTTGATATATATTGTAGACCAAGATCATTCTTGGTCAAAACTGATAATCATTCTTCGTTTTCTGAACTTTCTGTTTTTTACTCTCTTCTTCTCAATTTCAATTCCTCTTTGATTATACAATATGATCCAACAAACACAACTATTGCTTTTTGCCTTTATTGTACAGTGATTATACAACAGCCATACAACTGACTTGTTTGCATTACACTATCTCATGTACGTTAATCTATTTATGTGATGTAGATGTGAATTTCTTTACACCTTAAAATATTTTTGAAGTTATTAGGTGAGAACGATAAACAAGCAAATTCAAGGTGAACAAAAGTAAACAAAAGTAAACAACAGTCAAAGTCAGAGTTAGTCGATGAAAATGTCTAAAGATAATAAAATTGTGTATTTCTCAGTTGCCCAAGTTTTTTTTGGCATTTTGTTTGTTAAAGGGAATTCAAACATAATGTTAGTTGATAATTCGACATCAATAACCGTTTTCCTTATGTATTTTGATTAATTAAACTTGGAAAAATGGAGGAATAATCACAAGCAACTTCTTTATCATGTAAACCTTCAACATCATATCCATTCGCCCATGGCTGCTAGAATCAAATGAATATTTTGGCGTCCACCCACTTCTATTAGGTTAAAATGCAACACTGATGACACCTCCTTGAGATGTCTTGAACCTAGTGTTTGTGGTGGCATCTTTAAAAATCACCTTGTTGCTTATGTTATGAATATGAGAGTCACAAACTCCTTTCATGCTAAGATTATGGGTGTAATGAAAACGATTGAAATTGATTCCTTTAAAGAGTGACATCACTTGTGGATTGAGATTGACTCACAAATTGTCACTTTAGTTTGAAATGATCCATCCATCATTCATTGAACTTTTGGAAACAGATGGAACAACTGTATGTTTTTAGTATCAACTACAATTTTTAGAATTTCTAATATTTTCAGAGAAGACAACCATTGTGCAGACAAAATGGCTTCGTTTGATCTTAATATCCCCTTATTTGCTTGGTGGGATACACCCTTTTAACATTTTAGATGAATTCAATCACAATAGGGTGAGTCTACCAAATTATAGATTTGACTTTGCATTTGTAGCTATTATGTGAAACATTGCAAAAAATTTCCTTTATCATGATTTTATCCTATTTGTTTTTTCTGATAATTTTTTTAATGAGGTAGTGGTGTACTATCTTTATAGATTGTGGCATAGATTGTTGCCATGAGTTTTGGTCAGTCCCTTCTACTTTGTTTTTTGTTTACATTTAATATTATTTTAGAGATGTCGTAGATTATTAGTGGAAGTTGAGATGTCAACATTCTTGTGATGTCTTCTTCCATAATGATGCCTTTGCATCCTTCTATTTGGCGTAAAATAAATAAATCACAAGTGATTCATTTTTAGGGAGCACTAAGTTGAGTGAAGGAACACACACATGCAACATAATCTACCCTGAATTATGGAAATGACAGACTACCATCTTAGACACGATTAAAAAAGATTAGTCGAGTAATGATAATTAGAGTATAATTTTTAGTTAGTCACAATAATAATTGATATGAATTAAGCTCTGATGTCCAATCTATGAATATTTGTTGTAAATATCATTGTAAACATACTTCAATCAATCAAAATATTATTTTTACTCGTAATTTACATTTTATTTTTAGTTATGCTTTGTTTAGATAAATAATTTTCAAAAAAATTCATCACATGACTTATTACTCTTTAAATTAGTCAAAGAACTTCATATTTTCTATGCATGATCATTAAAACCAAAATTTCATCCATATTGTTTTGTAGATATTTTCTGGTGCATGAAGTTAGAGATCTCACTCACGACAGTTACAATTATAACCAAAAATGGGTAAAAAATGTTTGTCAATAAATAAAAACTCTACCTCGTTATTGCCATAAATAAATATCTTAAGCTTGGAGCGTTAGTGGGAGACACCTCTTCTTCTTTTTGTTTTATTTGTAGGGAGACAACTGTAGAAGGAGTTAGATCCACAAAAACATTTGAACCTTTAATTGTGTGGTCATAGTCACATAGTAATAGTATATACTACCTCCTACCTTATATGTATACTACTCAAAAGTGGACTAACAAAAATTGGTTCATTTAATCTATAGACATTAATTTAAATTTGGATCAAATATATTAATTTTTATTGGTATATTAACTTGTCACAAAACAGTAAAAATTACTCTTCTCTTTTATTATAAGATCAAATTTTTAGATTTATTTTTAAAATGTTTTAAAATTTTCATCTAATTTTTTTATGAAAATATTCTTATTTAATTTCTGTTGGATATCTCTCTCTTTTAATATACTTTATTCAGTCTCAAATATAAATAACAAAAACGTTTAGATTTATAGTATTTAAAATATGAAAAGTTAATTAATTTTGTCATATTTAATCATATAATTCCTACAATATTCCTTTATTAATTTGGATTTTTTTTTTCCAATGACTCTATTTCATAGAACAAGTTGACATGAAAGGCAATATAGAGAATACAAAATAATATTTTTTTATTACTTTGAAGAAATTAAATAA